>APFE030167024.1:53447-77407 GCA_000404065.3 Pinus taeda | reverse complement strand
TTCTATTTATATATTAGTTAACTTGTATTTATATATGAATTGGATTTATATATAAAATTTATTGATCATTATTTCTATTTTTATTTTTGTAAGTCAACATAGAAGATTTATATTACTTTAACTAAAGCAGAGTACAAATTAGCAGTTGGTCTTCTAAATTGGAAATTAGACCAGCTGCAGAAATAGATTGTATTAGTACTACTTTTGTCTAAAAAGACCATGAAGTTTTTTTGTTTGTCGTACCTCTTAAAAGACTCAAAATCTCACTTCTCTTAATATAGTTACTTAGAGGTCTACCTATCTGATATTCCTAAAAACTTTGTTCTGTAGACCTATATTTTACAAAATAAAATACTAGCATGCATAAGTAAAATAATATCTAAGTAAGTCATTTACATAGTAAATTGGATCGGGGAATCCCCATTTTCAAACCCCATTTCACAGGAGTTGGAGCTACCACGGGAGCCACTGCTGGAGCCACCACTGAAGTGACCACTGGAGGGTCGCTTGAGTCATTAGTCACCTGAGATTTATACTTCCACAACCAGGTAGGTTCTCCTTTCCCATCCCCCAAAGATATGTCGATATTATGGATATACTTAAGATAAATGGTGAACATAGTGTTCAGGTCACTTATGCAGCCATCCTGCAATTTCTCAATGTTCACCAGCCTATTCAAGATGAACTCAATACCTCCTAGTCGTCGGTTGATGACCCTGAATTGATTTAGAGTCTCCAACTAACTGATTTAGTGTCGATATTATGGATATACTTAAGATAAATGGTGAACATAGTGTTCAGGTCACTTATGCAGCCATCCTGCAATTTCTCAATGTTCACCAGCCTATTCAAGATGAACTCAATACCTCCTAGTCGTCGGTTGATGACCCTGAATTGATTTAGAGTCTCCAACTAACTGATTTAGTGTCGATATTATGGATATACTTAAGATAAATGGTGAACATAGTGTTCAGGTCACTTATGCAGCCATCCTGCAATTTCTCAATGTTCACCAGCCTATTCAAGATGAACTCAATACCTCCTAGTCGTCGGTTGATGACCCTGAATTGATTTAGAGTCTCCAACTAACTGATTTAGTGTCTCCAACTGACTGTTGGCCTACCCATAACATATTTAAACTTACCCATTCTCCATGCAGAAACCTTTCCCGACTTCGTTACTTCTCTTATCTAAACATTTTTATGCCACTGGCTCTCAAATCCCAATATATGCTCATATAAGAAATCCTCTAGGACAAAATTTAAATTCGATTATGCTATAATGCTCCATCTTCCCACCTTTTTGGTACTTTCCTTTGCCATCTTCAATTCCTTTGATCTGTCGACAATAACATTGTCATTTCGTGTGAGCTTGTTCCATCTCTCCCTATCATTTTCCATGCTTAGAGGTTTTTATAAGATAATAATCGTCATTATCCGCCTCTCATATGTATCCTCTATTGATATCATCCTTCCCACCTTGTGGTCACCTCCTTATCATTTAAGAACTTAGCTTGAATGACATACCTTGATGGAGGGGTTCATAATTCCACCACCTTTGGCTACGAAATTTCCCATGCAATGATCCCACGTGCCCATTTTCCTACCTTGATTTAAGCTTCCTCTCACTTCCATGATCATGAATTAATTATTCGTGTCATAATGTGGCTTTTGCCAAAGCTCGGGCCCGCCTCTACACTTTCATCATTGTCGACTATCGTGGAGTTGTCTCATACTACCAACATCCAACATTCTTCCTTAAGTTGTCCCTCCTAGAGATCCATCCAAGCCATGTCAATAAGCATTTGTACACTAGCTACCCATTCATTTTCCAACCTTTCTACCAATGCATTTGCTAACATCCTAACCAAGCTATATTCCATTGTTATCAAGTTCCCAAGATGGTGTTGTATGTGCTAGATTAATTGTGCCAAACATATTGATAATTATTTCATCTATAAATACATCGAACATTCTTTATGCACTAATTAAAACCAGTATAGATCCATTTTAACGATGGATCTAACAAGAGCCGAGAGGGATCAAATCCCTTAAAGTGTAAACCTATTTTAGAGTTTAAAAATTGAATAAGATGTTTGCATGCCACAAATGTTATCCATTTAGAACCTAACTATATATGTAATTAAGATTTATCTCTTATAACTTTTTTTTATTATATATATATATATATATTATATATATTCTATATATAATATATATATATATTATATATATCATATATAGTTTTAATTTAAAATTTCATTGTATGTAGTTGATTTTTTAATTTGTAAAATATATTTAGTTTCTTCAAAATTTATTTTGAAACTTGGGTTGTGTACAATAAACAGCTTAAACTTGCAATTGGAACACATATTTTCCCTATTTCAAACACAGTTTCCCAAAAATATATATAAAAAAGAGAGTCATAATGTAAAATAGTGGGATTACATAAATTGTTTTAACTGTATTTTTTATTTTTCCAATTACTTTATGTAGTGTATACAACTTGAGTGGCCCTAATAGTTAAGAGCATGTGTTTCCTCCTAAGAGGTCACAGGTTCAAAACCAAAGGGGGATAGAGTATGTATACCTTTGTAGACTTAGCAGTCAAATCGTTACACAGAGGTGGGTTCCTTGTCCTGCAAGCAAGCGGGTCTCATACACCAATTTGTTGTCTTTCTTCATTGTGACCGTAAAATTGGATAATAATAATAATAATGTAGTGTATATATAATTTTCCTTAATCATATATAATATACCATATATTTTTTGAATGCTACATAGTAATTCAATACTAAGAATTAAAAGAATTAGATATTTCCTTGTACTTGGGTCTTTTTAATTTTAATGCTATTTTTTTTTTGTATTTACATTTTGTTCATATGTATATATGTATGAATTTGAGATTGAAATGAATTAGTCAACATAAATATTCAAAGATTTTATTCAATTCGTGTACTAAAATATTTATAAAAGGTTTATTTAATTCATGTACTTGAATCTCTCTTTTACAACTTTATCATGCTCAAATCTCAAAATATAAGTTTTTTTTTTTCTTTAACTTTTAGTTATTTTATTTCTCTATAACGTTTATATAAGATTATGGTATTTCATATGGACATCTAAATATTTAATTTATGGTTGAGAGTGAGATTAAAACATGTATATTCATTTTTGTACATTTTATTATAGTCGATATTTTTTTATTTAACGACATTTTTTTCGAGTTGTCTTTAGTGAGACTTTTTGGAAGCCTTTCCGGTGAGATTTTCTAGCCTAATTTCTCTAAGATCTGGCAGGAATTTATTGAAATCACAAGTTTTATGGGTAACCCCTACACAATCAAAGTACCCTAGGGGTTTTTTAGGGTGTTGAATTGTTATGAAACGAGCTCACAAAAAGATAGATCAATGCCTTAGAAATAAGCCTCTTCGTGGAGGCAACCTCCTTTAAATTACACAAATGACCAATTCTTGGATGATTCAAATGAAAAAACCTCCTTTCTATATATATGAGTCTATAGGGTCACAATATAACCAAGCCGACCTAATAATAATAATATAAAGGCACAAAAATAACAATAGAGGGATTCTATGGGGCACAATAATAATAATATGGGGACAATACGGGGCACAACAATAACAATAAGGGATGCAACGACAATATTAATGGGGGAATAACTAGTATTATAGGGACCTAACATGCCCCTCTCCTTCAAAAAATTGTTGTCCTCAATGCTTGAGTAGTTCTGGATGCTTCTGTATAAAATTCTCATCCTCCCATGTGGAATCTTCAATGGCTAAGTTCTTCCACTTGATGAGATATTCTAAGATTGATTGATTTCGTAGCTATCAAGTTCTTGTTTCTTTGACTTCCTCAGGTTCCAATATGATTTTTCCTTCCTCATCAAGTTCTGGCAATATTGTTTGAACTGGAAGCGTGTCACCTATAACCTTATTTAAGCATGAAACATGGAAAATTGGGTGCACTTGGGAAGATGCAAGAAGCTCCAATTTGTATGCCATAGTACCTATCTTTTGCAAAACCTTGTATGGACCATAATACTTTGGTGATAATGTATTATCCTTCTTAGCTTGCTTGAGGGACATTTGTTTATATGGTTGTAGCCGTAGGAATACCCAATCACCTACATCAAAACTTCTTTCGCTATGATGTTGATCTGCTTGCTGTTTCATTCTATTTTGCATCAAGGTGACGTTATCCTTTAAGATTTGGAGAACTTGTTGTTGATGCTCGATGTAATCTTCCACTACTTCAACCTTATAATTTCCTCTTAAATATGATGTGATGGATGGTGGATGATATCCATAAAGTGCCATAAATGGGGTCATTTTTGTTGCAGTATGGAAGGAAGTGTTATACCACCATTCAACCAGAGGCAACCATTTGACCCATTGTGTATGTTTATCAAATACAAAACAACGAAGATATCCTTCCAAACATTTTTTTACTATCTGAGTTTGCCATCAGATTAAGGATGATAAGTTGAGCTATGAGCTAACTAAGTACCAAGACAAGAAAATAATTATGTCCAAAAATTTCCAATGAAAATGGGATCTCTGTCGCTTACAATGATATTTGGGTTTCCATGTAGCTTTTGAATTGTTTCCATAAATGCAGTAGTAATTGTACTTGCTTTAAATGGATGAGATAATGAACAAAAGTGTGCATACTTGGTAATTCTATCAACTACCACCATGGTAACACTATTTCCTTCAGACTTGGGTAAACCTGTGATAAAATCCATTGAAACCTCCCCCCAACGTTGGCTTGGAATGGATAAATGTTATAATAGTCGTGGGGTCTTAATTGTTTCAACTTTATTTTGCTGGCAAACCAAACATCCCGCCACAACTTTTGAATATCCGATTTACGACCATCCCAAAAAAATCCTTCTTAAACCTATGGTAGGTTTTTAGAAATCCTAAGTGCCCTCCTAAGGGAGAGGTGTGCAATTCCCTAAGAATCTTTTGTTTGAGTTGTGAATTCTTACATAGGTATAACCGGTCCTTGTACCATAACGAATCATTTTTCCAAATAAATATATCAGATGAAATGGGATCCTTTTGTATCTTTTGAATGAGTGCCCACACTTCCTCGTCATTCTTCCATTCATCTCGTGCTTCATTTATCCAATCTGGTTGGATAATAGAAATGGCACAAAGAAATGCTTCCACATCCTCATCCTTTCTTGAGAGTGCATATGCCACAAAATTTTGCTTCCCTTTTTTGTAGATGATTTCAAAATCATAACCCAACATCTTTGTGACCCATTTTTGTTGCTCTTCTGAAGATAATCTTTGTTCTAAAAAGTATTTAAGACTATCATGATCTATTTTTATCTTGAAGTATCTTCTCATTAGGTAGGGTCGTTGTTTCCTAAGTGCATGTAGTATTGCCACATTTTCTTCTCATAAATAGCTTTGTGTAAATACTCTCCTTTGATTGGATGAATTTCGAAAGCAATGGGTCTTTCTTCTTGCATTAAAACAACACCAATTCCATTTCCCGAGGCATCACATTCCTCACTAAAGGTTTATGTGAAGTCTGGTGTAGCTAATATTGGTGCTTCGCACATTGCCTCTCTAAGATGTTCAAAGGCCTCCGTTGCTTCTAGAGTCCATGAAAATGCATCTTTCTTCAATAATGTTGTTAGAGGTGTTGCTATTCTCCCATAATTCTTAACAAACTTGCGATAATACCCTGTCAACCCGAGAAATCTTCATAGATGCTTTATGGATGTGGGAATTTTCCATTCCTTAATGGTTTTAATTTTTCTATGGTATACCTTAACACCTTCATGAGATACAATATGACCTAGATATTCCAACTCTTGTACTCCAAAGAAACATTTGGAGATTTTTGCATATAATTGTTTCTCCTCCATTAGTTTGAGCACCATGTCAACATGTTGGACATGATCCTTCCAAGACTTGTTGTATATTAGTATATCATCAAAAAATACAAATTTTCTAAGGAAGGGTTTGAAAATGGAATTCATCAAACCTTGAAATGTAGAAGGTGCATTAGTAAGGCCAAAAGGCATGACCAAAAATTCATAATGACCCTCATGAGTTCTAAATGTTTTTTTGGAATGTCTTTAGTCTTGATTCTGATTTGATGATATCCTGAACGAAGATCCAACTTGGTGAAGTAAATTGATCCATGATGCAATTCATGAAATAATTCATCAATGACAGGAATGGAAAATTTATCCTTAATAGTGAGCTTGTCGAGATCCCTATAATGTGGGCACATGCACCATGATCCATCCTTCTTGTGAAATAATACTACTGGAGCAGAGAAGGAACTTTGACTAGGTTGAATTATACCAGCCTCTAGCATTTCTACAACCATACATTCAATTTCATTCTTTTGGACATAGGGATATCTGTAAGGCATGATGTTTGGAGGAACACTTCTTGGAATCAAATTAATATCATGATCATGACCACGAATAGGTGGAAGGCCTTTGGGAGTCTCAAATACCTTGGAATGATTATCCAACACTTTTTGGAAATCAGGAGAAATGGATGATTTCGATGTGGGAACCTCTAGTGAACATAATTATGCAATTATGCCTCATTGTTCTTTCTTTAGAAGCTTTGTCATTTCATTAGATCTGATTATCTTTCCAGGATTCCCTACGATGCCCCTTAATTCAAATTCCTTTCCTTATGAAGATAATTTCATGAAAAGTTCTTGAAAATTAAAAGCTATTGTACCCAACGATTGTAGCCATTGGAGTCCTAGTACAACATCAATGCCAGACATTGGAATGGAAAACATTGGGCTATTCAATACATATTCTCTCATGGATAGCTTGATATTATGGCACTTTCGTGAGAAATTTATGGTTCCCCCACTTGCAACCATCACTTGACACTCTGGTGCTAGATATAGGAAGCAATTAAATTCCTTGGCTATCTTACAATGAATAAAATTATGGGTACTTCCCAAATCAATCAACACTATTACCTTTTTCTTCTTGACATGCCCTTCTATCTTGATAGTTTGAGGAGTGGTAATTCCAGCTAATTCTTTACAGGATATGGTCAGATTCATTTCTTGTTTTTCAAAGGTTTTTTCTTGGTGTATATCCTCTTCTTTTGATGTTTCTTGTTCCTTTTCTTCCTCCTCTTCACAATCTATGTAAGATAATTTCTTCTCAGCGCACTTATGACCTTTAGTGTATTTTCTATCACAACTATAACAAAGTTGTTTTGCTCTTCTTTCTTCCAATTATTGTGGTGTCAACCTCATAGGTTATGGATGGCTAGGGGCAATAACACTTCCATCTTTATGATTGTGAGTGGTAGGCTTCCTTGTTGCCATAATTTTTCTTTCCATTTTTCTTGCCAACCTAAATTCCTTCTCCAATGAATCTGGTTCCCAAAGGTGAACCTCATGTTGGATGTTATCTTTTAAAGTCCCTATGAACACATCAATCATATATTGCTCTGGAATATATTTTACCCTTATATTCAATTTTTGGAACTCCTCAATGTGCTCCATCATTGAACCCTTTTGTTTGAAATTTATCAATTGGCTAAAAAAAGTGTTGCTTTTTGTATCATCATAACGTGCTATCATTTCATCTATAAAAATAGCCCAAGTGATAACTTGTTTAAGAGAGAAAAGCCATTGATGCCATACAAACTGATTTGGTTCCAAATATAAAGTTGCAATGTGTACCTTTTGTGTGTTTTGCACATTCTGGAGATCGAAAAATTGCTTGATCTGTAGTATCCATGTTCTGAGATCCTTGGCATCAAACTTCCTCATATCGATTTTTAGAACATGGTGGTTTTTCAATCCAATGTTAGAGTCTATGAAATCACGATTAACATTTATTTTGTTCTCATCATGAGTTTCCTTTACTACCCTTTCGCCATTATTAAGCATTTCTTGTAGAAACGTTTTCAAATCTATCTTCAAATCTTCCATGCATGTCTTCAAATCTGTCTTCAAATTGTCCATCTTAGCTTCCACGCCTTCCATCTTAGCTTCCACGCCATTCATCTTAGCTTCTACGCCTTTCTTTAAACCATCCATCTTAGCTTCCATGCCTTTCTTTAAACCATCCATCTTAGCTTCTACGTCTTTCTTTAAACTATCCATCTTAGATTTTGTTACTTTTTGTGCGGAGTGACATTTGTTGCACTTGGTCTTGTAATTTTGATATATCATGTTGCATTTCTTCCTCTTCTTCATGAGTCATGCTAGAGCTTTCAGGTTGCTTACTAGGTGTTTCCATTTTCTTTCTTTGGGCCATCAATTACTGATAATAATGCTTCACTATTCCCTTTGAATTCCTTCAAACTAATTTTTCAAACCATATGCAAAAAAAATAAAAAATAAAAATACACACCTTTTTTTTTCACTTTGTAGGAGCTTGATATTTAATTTGATGTCTTTTTGTAATTTTAGATCTCCAAGGTAAGAAATTTCTTCTTGCAGTAACCCTATGAGTAGTATTTCTAACCCCGCAAGTCTAATCAAGATTGGATTCTCCAATGAAGAGTTATGCCAAATCTCCCACGATGGCCTGAGTATAGACTTCTTCAGTAGATCGAACTTGTACGATGTGCTTTGGGTCCCTATTTCAACCTTGGGATCTGGAAATGGTACCCTAAAGCCTACAATCTGTTCTATTTCTGTAACTTCTTACGAAAATTCAATCTGATTCTCAAAGAGAAAGTTATGACAATTTTCACAAGGTGACCTATTTAGAATGTAATTCAGGGGTCTTCAAAAACCCTAACTTCCTCATATTATATCTCCAAACATATAGCGAGATAGGACCTGAAATTTGGAACCATGTTTCAAACCGATTTATTCTCAAATGGGGTTTTTTTTTTTTAGCTTCTGAAACTTTGTAGAGAAAGAGTTACAACGCACATTCTACAATGACCTTTTTTATATGAAATTTTGGAGCTTGCAAAAGCCCTAACTTCCTCACATCATATCTCCGAAAATATAGTGAGGCAATATATGAAATTCGGATCCGAGGTTCAACGCGATTTCTTCTCATATGGATTTGTTTTCTAGCTTTTGAAGCATCACAGCAAAACGTTATAGCAAAAATGCCACGATGACATGTTTGGAGCAGCAAAATCCTAGAATCCAAAGCTCTGATACCAAATGTTATGAAACCAACTCACAAAAAGATAGAAAAGATAGATCAACACCTTATAAATAAGCCTCTTCAAGGGGGCAACCTCCTTTACATTACACAAATGAACAATTCTTGGATGATTCAAATGACAAAACCTCCTTTATATATATGGGAGTCTATGGGGTCACAATATAACCAAGCCGACCTAACAATAATAATATAAAAGCACAAAAATCGAGGGATTCTATGGGGCACAATAATAACAATATGGGGACAATAAGGGCACAATAATAACAATATGGGGACAATAGGGGCACAACGATAACAATAAGGGATACAACAACAATGTAATAGGGGAATCACTAGTATTATAGGGACCTAACATGAATCGATATATATAATCAAAAAGCTAGCTTAAATAATGCAAATCAAGATTTCACCTCAAATTTTTACACCAGATTCCGGCAGTGAGAATTCCAAAAAGTCGCATTAAAGAGAACTCTTTTTTTTTAAGGACACAATATTTAACACTGACATAATTACACACCTCCCTCATACTCGACTGGAGAATGAGCCTCTCATCTCAATAAATAAATAATAAGATGTTAGATATTAAAGGCTAGAAAAGGGGTAATAATTAATAATTAAGGGATAATGACTAACTTAGTAAATAAACTATGAATCTAAGAGGAATAAAACTTACATCAAAAAAATTAATAAATAATTAGAGTTGGAGGTCAAATGGAAAGTCTAAGTCACAGGGGCTAATACAAAATTGGAAATAAAGTTAACTAATAAACAAATAAGTTAGAAGAGAAAGGATGAATAAAATTAATAAACATGAATAAAATTGTTTTTTTGTACAAGCTAATAAATAATTAATTGGAAGATACAAAGAATAAATCATATAGGTCAACACATATGCTTGACTTCAGCAAGAACAAATTTTTCAAATAGATTATGATTGGTATTGACTATGTGTTCTTTCAACCGAGATTTAATTGATGTACTTGTTTGTCCTATATAAGAATTCTTGCATGAGCAAAGGAATTTTATAAATCTTGGGGCATGAAAATGGATCCAATTAATCATTAAGAGATTTAAATAATTGATTTAATGTATTGTAGGCTTTGAAAAGAGCTTTAATGTTTGTCTTGGCTAATATTTTAAAGACGTGATCAGTGATCCCTTTGATATAGGGACGACAAACCATAGCTTGAGGGGGAAGGGTGGGAAGTTGCTTAGAGGATGGAAATCAAGCTGCTAGGAAAGCCTTGTTAATTTGGGTAGATTAATAGCCATTATTTTTAAGGGTTTTCAAGACGTGAAATTTATCTTTGGTAAGAAACTAAGGATTAGAGATGTGAATAGCCATAGAAAATAGGGTCTTTAGGACAACAAATTTCTAATCCATATGGTGATGGGATTGGGAATGAAGGTTTTGGTTGGTGTGGGTAATTTTTTTATATAATTAATAAGAAAGAGAACCATTAGGACATCAAGATACCAACACATCTAGAAGTGATAATGAAGAGTCTTCTTCTAATTCCATGGTAAATCATATGTGAGGGGATTCCAGAAGCCATATAGGTTAGGAATTCCATGAGACCAAATACAAAATGTATCATCCATAATTTCTTTCCATCATTTGGGCTCCAAGCACCAAGAGTTTATGGGTTTAATTTCAAAATGTTCCATGAAGATGTTAGCAATCACAACAGATAGAGAAGATCCCATTGTGGTTCCTTCAGTTTGTTTGTAACACATGTCGTAAAATCAAATGAAGGAGGAGGTAACAGAAAGCTTGATGAGGTTGATGGTTTCAAGACCTGCAAGATTGGAAATGAAATCATGGGTTTTAGGAACAAGGATTTTTATGAAAATGGATACCACATCAAAACTAACCAGGATGTCATTAGGATCAAGGTGAATATGTAACATTTGATGGATAACATGGGTTGAATACTTGATGTAAAAAGTGTAGTTTCCAACAAACGACTAAAGTTTATTAGCATAAAACTAACCGAGGGCATGAGTAGGAGCTTCGTTGGCACCCATAATGGGCTTGAGCAGAATGCCTTTTTTAAGAATTTTAGGCTTCTTGTAGATTCTAGGTGTTATAGGGTGGGATTGAATGTTGGCAATTTGTTTTCTCAAAGACCAAGGTTCTTCTTCTAGGCACTAGAAAAGGTTTATGTCATAATCTAGCTCCGCACCGACATTTTTTTTATTTCGCAAGGAAGACTCACTCGAGGCATAGCCAAGACATAGGTGTGATGGTTGGATTTTATATGGTGACAGGGTGAATTTTCTCAGTTAAATATATATATCAATAATAATTAACCGTTACAAATTGATTAAATAACCTCTACGTAGGGAATGAAGGGTTATCCTTAGTCTAGATTTACACAATTATGTGCAACCATTCTCCATTTATATTATCATTAATGGTTTACAAAGGTTCATGTTTATTAAATAAAACATACCAAGTGGTCAGTACTCATTAATGTTGGGATCACTACTTGTTAGGATTTTGCTAGTAAGAAGGTGTTTATAGAGGTAGAACACAATATAATGTTTTGTTGAGTTCTCATTTGTACTGAAGCTTTATTCATCATAGGCTGCACTGTTAAAGAGCCCTATGAAGATTTTTATCCTGTATATTATCAATAAAAGGTTTTTTTTTGTAGGTTCAACATTCTTGTTTCTTCCATTTTATTTTTCTATAGTGAATATTCCTTCTTATATTACTCATAATTCACCATATCTATTGATTAAGTACATTAACTTCTCCAACAATCTTGCTCTCTATATAAGAAATCAAAGAGGCTCAATACAAGTAAGAATTCATTACAAGTGCCCTCTTCCATGATGTCTACCCCTCTTATCTAGTAGAGATTCATGAGCTCCCCCTGTGGTAATTTCCACCTTTTCCATGTCCTCTAGCATGGATCCCTTCATAAATACAAATTGTGATACCTCTTAGCCAAATATACGATAAATATAGACTTGGTCCTTTTATGATATAATTCTTCACTTATACTTTGGGGTGAGAACCCCTTATGAGGGCCAAATATTGCACTAAAATTAATGATAACTAGTAATTGCACCACTTGTTGCAAAGGGAACGTCGTAAGGTGGGAGCATAGGAAAAGTGGCAGAGAATATGGGAGTGAAAAATTAATGAGGGTAAGGTTTCAAATATTGCAAGATTGGATGTCAAAATAATCATCAATTGGCCTACTGCAATAACCTTTTCTTATGGCATGAATGAGAAGGAGAGCCTAGTTGTTATTTTTTATCTTGGTGCGGGTACTTTTGATGTATCATTTCTTGAAACATCCAATGGTTCTAAGATTGACTATTCAGAATATGTGAATTCAAGTCATGATTTATTCCAGTAGCTAAAGACGAATTGGCATGCATTAAAACAATATCTACATGGAATATTACCAATTGACAGTTTCTAGTAAGGTTGTCAATGACTTCATAAAAAAGTAGTGTTAAAAGCTAGATCCATAAATAAAACATATATAGATAAGAGAATTTGTTCAAATATGTAAGGGATAATCTGAAAGGATCATTTACATTCTGAAACTTGATCAATGTAATAAGAAAATAGAGGAAAAATATGAATGTGTTTTGATTTACAATTTGTTACATTATAGGTCATTCGTGAAACAATTATCAAACCCTCAACATCTACAATATTCTCTTGAAGAAGTTGAGAGAAGATAGAATCTAATAGGTCAAACAGAAAGGTCTATTTGATAGGAGAAATTTAGGTAAATAGTTAAACCTCTAATGAACCCCCATATTGGATATGTTAGAGCTGGAAACAAAGTTAGAAAGACCACTTGCACTAATTCCCTTAACAGGAAACTCAAATTAGTATACTCCCATGTCCATGATTATATTTCCTTACATATTATACCTTGGTTATATTTCCAATATAACCAATTCCAAAATCAGCAAAGATACAAAACCAATGATGGTAAGGTTTCAAAAGTTACAGCATTAGATGCCAGAAGAATCATCAATAGGTCTCCTGGAGCAACCCTTTCTTATGGCATGAATGGGGAGGAGGGCTAAAGGTAAAGCAGAAGAATAAAATTCTTATATAATAATTCAAGTGATAAACACTCAACACGTGTAAAGAGGTGGGATATCGTATCATACTTTACAAAAAATGCAAATGTATACAAAACAAATGGCCGCAATAGTCACATTGTTGGATGGGATAAAACACACAGTTATCAAGAATTGAACTCTGGTTGGGAGGATATCACAATCCCCACTTAAACAACAATTCAAGACTTGGTGCATTTTTATTTAATATATATCACTAAAATTATTTCCATTAATGAACATTTAGATTTGCAAGTTGCAACAACACCAGAAAAACCAAATTCGTGAATGAGACAGAATGCCCTAACTCACTCCTCAGCTCTAGCTCCTTGTTTGAACATAACAAATGAACCTTCACTTATGAAATTTCCTTGAAAGGAATTGACATCGGACAAGATACATCAGTTAAAAATTCATTTTGGCATTTCAAATTATCATATTATTTTTATGTGATATAAAAAAAACTTGGTGACTCCTACCAACTAGACAATAAAAATTAAAAATGAAAAATGATGATACCAAGTCTGATTCATATTAAAAAAAAAAGACAATTTTGATAAAAATTGAAAAATGTTCAAAAGCGTATTTAGTTTTCTTTCTGTTATTCACTACTCTATATCATCATATTTTAATATTCTTTCCCTCTAACCTCTAAATCTTCTTCAAGATCTTTTGAGTATCTCACCATTCTTTAAATTTAAAAATAATGTACTACAATTTTTCCTTGCTCTCTTGATTTTCTTCTATGCATTGAATTTATACTCACTACCTTATTGCTTCTACATTTTTCATTATGATAGGTCACAAGGTAAAACTGCAAATCCCTCAAAATTCATTACCACTCTTTTAATTGGAGGGTTATATAGACCTCAATCCAAATATTACAAGAAAACAGGGGATGTATTTGACACTTTCTAGTAAGGTTTTCAATGACTTCATAAGAAAATAGTGTTAAAAATTCTTAAGAGCTAAATTTATTTCCAACATTTATTATTCAGAACATGTAAATTCAACTCATGATCTATTCCAGTAGCTAAAGAGGGACTGGCATACGTTAACACAACCTCTGCATGGAATACTAATTGATAGTTTCTAGTAAGGTTGTCAATGACTTCATAAAATATTAGTATTAAAGCTAGATCCATAAAGCTTCTATATTGGTAAAATATCAATGCCAAAATCAACAAACAGACAAAACCAATGATGGTGACTAGAGATGCAAAATTTTCCAAGCTATTGGTGAGAGATTGTAGCTAGCTCTTGATTTCCAGATCAACTTGAAAAATGTACCTTTATTTTTATAAATGCCATGTTTCTAACTTTTGTTTACTAATGCCTATAATGTAGGATTTTCATCAGATCATGCCACATCTCTTGTTGTAGCTTCCCTCTAGGTGATTAGGTTGAGAGATTCTCCTTCAAATTGTCTAAGATGTGTTTTTCTTTCCTGTAATATTTCCTTGCAAAAAATAAGCTTCATTACATCTAGAATTGTAAAGCTACACTTGAGCCAAGATTTCCTTGACTTGAAATAATTTTGAGTCTATCACATTTGTTCCATGTTGAATGTTTGGCAAAGTTTCTACCTGTGCTACTTTTAATTGAGTGGAAAAGGTGGAGGATTACTTCATAATGTTGCAAAAGCAGTGATGGTAACCATGAGATCCTTTTATTGTAGGCCAAGACCACAAATGTTGTTACTTTTTTGGGTGGTGAGGATTCTGATAATGCTCTGCTCGAGTATTTAGTTTGTGAGTTCAAAAAGACAAAAACTAACTTATCATAGGAAAAGCTAGCCTTACAAAGGCTTCAAGAGGCTGCAAAGAAAGCGAAGGTTGAACTGTCATCTTCTTCTGAGACAGATTAATTAGATTAATCTACCATTTATCATAGAAAATGCAAGAATTGAGCAAAATATGCAAGGATTACAACATGAGCACGTGTAAAGAGGTGGGATATTATATCATATTTTACAACAAATGCAAACCACCATTCCCACATAACCAACCAATCGAGCTCTTGGTGTGTTTTTAGTTAATATATATGACTAAAATTATTTCCATTAATTCACATTTAGAGTTTCAAGTTGCAACAACACTAGAAAAACCATATTGGAGAATGAGACAGAATACCATGACTCCCTCCTTAGCTCTTCCCCCTTGTTTCAACAAATGGCATGAACATCAACAAATAAAAAAATATATAACTAACAAAAGACTTGTGAAATTGCCTTCAAAGGAATTGACATCGGACATGATACATCAATTAAACATTCGTTATAACATTTCAAATTATCATGTTAGTCTTCTATCACAGAAAAATACTCGATGTCTCCTACCAAATGGACAATAAAATATAAAAAAGAAAAATAATGATACCAAGTATTGATTCATATTTTAAAAAGACAAATTTGATTTTCTTTTGCACATTGAATTTATACTCACTATTACATTACTCAAATAATATTACATATATACATGAAGTGTTGTCTCAAGATATGGAAACTTTCTTAGACACACAATCAGTTCCTTGAGAGAATATCTCAACCACACACCAATCTAGGAGACAACTAGATCTAAGAAACTCCTAGAGAATAGGCACAAACTCCTTTACATAAGAAGAATCACAACAAAGACAAGTACGAATTATATTTCCAAGTTGTATCATGCTTTGGAGAAAATGCACACTCATATAGACAAAATTGCCACAACAGCCACACTTTTTTATGGGATAAGACACACACTTATTGGGAAGAAAAACCAACAACACCAGAAAAAACAAATTAAAGAATGAGACTGAATACCCACATGGGATAAAACAGACACTAATCATGTAGAAAAACCAACAACACCAAAAAAACCAAATTGAATAATGAGAAAAATATTGTAACTCTCTCCTCATCTCTCCCCCCTTTTTTCAACAAATGGCATGAACAACCACAACTCACAAAGGATACCAACAAATGAACCTTCTCTTATGAAATTACCTTGAAAGGATTTGACATCAGAAAATATACATTCATAATATTTTGTGTCTCCTACCAAGTGTGCAATAAAAGTAAAAAATGAAAAGTGATGATACCAGGTTTGTTTCATATTAAAAAATACATAATTTTGATAAAAATTGAATTTGTAAGAATTGTCCAAAAGATGCAGGGATTACAACATTGGAAGTGGCTGCAGTTATTCTTATGGGAGGAATGTTCCAGGTGCCAAGGGTTCAAGAGATTGTTGTTGATATTTATGGAAAGATGTGAAGTAAACGTGTTAATCCAAATAAGATTATAAGAAGTTACCTTTGACATTGATGAAAATGTCATAGTGACCATATCTACCTACCACAAATCCATCAAAGCAAGAAGCAAAATGAAAGAGAACTTCATCACACAAGAAAGAGAAATAAATTTGTTGGAAGAAGGGAATATACAAAAAAATTTCTAGAAAAACAATGAGTAGCGAAGAGATAAAATAAAGAAACAAATGGATAGGTTTAAAGGAAGTTACAATAAACCTAGGAGGCTAGATGGCCCTAACTAATAACCAACATACCCAACAGGCCCAACCATTGGGCGCGCCCCACTTCTGCCCTCCACAATTAAGCTTTGTCATCATCGATGGCTACATAGCAAGCTTATTTGGATGCATGGGAAGTCGCGAGTGATGGAGGAGGATTTGTGCAGTTATCCTTCCACAAATCTGCTTCCTCGGTCGCTGCAAAGCTGACAATTTTCGCAGAGCACTGGCTCTCCAATTTTTTGTTAACTATTATTAGTTTGTAACTTTTTTAACTATTTTATTTATAATATTTTACAAAAGTTTTGTTTTAATTTTTTAATCTGATGAAAAACCATTTTTCAATTGTCTAACAATAGATCTAATAGTAAACAATGATGCAAAATGACAACAAAAGGAATTCTTCCTAGAGAAAAATGAAAAACGATATGATGTGCACATAGGCCTCACAAGAATACTCCCATAATTATGAAATCTTTATTCAAAACTTTAAAAAGAGTATTTTACAAAAGTTCCTCCATAGGACAAGGTAGACATTCTTCTTAAAAGAAAAAGACAAAAAAACTTTAAAAAGGTTAACTCACAACTCGGATGACTTTACAATGTCTCCCTCCATCGGGTTTTGATCAAGACCCCTTATTTTTTTTATTATCCCTATTGTCACACACAGCACATTGGGTTTTGAGTTGAATCGCTATTATTCAATCAAACATATCAAATATTTATTAACTCTACGAAGTATAATTTTAAGAATTTTTTTTTTTTTAAATAATTTATTTGTATTTATCTGTCATCTAATTAGTTGTTTA
Organism: Pinus taeda; assembly: GCA_000404065.3. Lineage (NCBI taxonomy): Eukaryota > Viridiplantae > Streptophyta > Pinopsida > Pinales > Pinaceae > Pinus > Pinus taeda. The sequence goes on along the minus strand of APFE030167024.1, from coordinate 59,820 downwards.
TTTGTTGATGTTATTTCCAAATGCCTCATTTAACTAACTTTGTGGAAAAATATGATGAGAAAACATTTATCACTACGAAACTACTCATTTAACTAACTTTGCGGAAAAATATGATTAACAAACATTTATCACTTGGGAACTATTGAGCCATGCCATCAATAAATTCGTATAGTGTTTACATGGATAATTAAGAGTAGAATAGGATTTTAAATTAGCGTCCATCCAAAATAGCTTCATAATGTTGGTCACATCAAAATGGATGACCACTCACAGTAATTATTTTTGAATAAACAAATGTAGAGAAAAACGAAAGACTAATCCAACACAAACCATCACATTTAAAAAAAGCCTTTTGAGTTTATTTTTGTCATAGCGTTACTAATAGGATAGTAATTTTCATTCATTTTTATTTGTCTTTTGAATTTTCTATGCATAAATGCAAATGGAAAAATGCAAATGCAAAACTCAAAATGAATATTCGGTAAATTATATAATAATATAATTAATTATAATATATATATTTCAAAATAATTTGGTTAGTGTATAATTTAAACTATTAAAGCTATATTAATATCAAATAGTTTATTATATCTATAAATATAATAGTTTTATTGGGTGAAAATGGCTGCAAAGAGCGGGATTAAAGTAATGATAGGGAGGGGTTATGATAAGCCACCTCGCATACGAAGATCATTGTAGGTAGACCTGACAGACTGAGCATCATTGTCAAGAGCAGCGGAGAGGTAACCATGAAGGCCAGAGGTGGTGCAGGAGACGGTGCGCTAGTGATGGGACAAGGTTCAGCTGGCATAGCGCTAAACCGAGGAGGAGTGGGTAATTATGGCACATGCAGGCGACAGAGGAAGGCGGTGCAGTAGCACAGGGAAGGATGGCGAGAGAAAGGAATTGGAGTCGGGAGGAGGTATAAGGATAGGAATGCAGTTAATGACTGTGGTGAGAACGAGGACAAACGAAAGGATCGGGTGACCAGAGGAAAATTTAAGGCAGAGAGGAGACAGCAGAGAGGCCGACCTCTCGTCCCCAGGAAAACTAAGTGGAAGGTAGCGGAGAGGAAAATGAGGAAAGAAGGGAGTATTATGGGCAGAGGAGGAAGCGCCACGGGGAAGGGAGGAATTCTAGTTGATTCCTGGGAAGGAATGGAGTAGAATCAGGTGGGCAAGGAGGAGGTGCACAGTCTAAATCATGGCTGCCAAATGTAGACGAGAAGACTCGAAATGGTGAAAGGGAGGCCTCTGGAGGACAGGCAACCAAAAGAGGTAGGAACTCGAGAGAAGAGAGCCAGAGGCCGAGGAGAGGAAGGCTACCTGGGAGCCACCTCATGCATAATGGGCCAAGGAAGTAAGGGTAAGGGACGCATCAAAGCTGGCGCTGGACGGGGAAGAGGCCGTTAGGTTGATCATCAGGAAAGGAGCTCCCCTCCACCGGCAGGGAAAAGATGGGGCAGGAGGACGTTGAGGAGTCAGGTTCAGCAAGCGGAGATGGCGTACAGTGAAGATATGAACATAGACATCAGGAGGACGAGACAACTCCAGAGCAGTCGGAGCCCGAGATGGAAGATTGGGAATATCTTCTGTCAGACCCAGCGAACACCAGAGGACGTATGTCCCTGTACAAGCAAGCCCTCCATGTGTATTGGGTAATGAAGAGGCTGCTGGAAAAAGCCATGGAACAAGTAGTTATGGAGATGGCTGAATTGGCTCATGGGATCCCAAACCTAAAGAAAGAGATGAAAAACCTCCACATAACCCTTCTTATGCAGGATAGCAAGCTTGACGAGATACAGCAGCAGTTAAAGAAGCTTGTTCCTGGAGCAAAGGAGGAAGATAACCAGTTGGGTGCCATGGCAGAATGATTTTTCAAATGTGTATGACATCTCCTTAGTTAGGATGCTAAGAGCTTGCTCTCTTTTTGTCATTTTATAATGCAGTTAAGAAACAGTGTCAGTCTCTGTGAATGTTTAGTATATTTAGCTTGGACAAGTAGGCTCAGTATTTTATGTTTTTGGATGGCATTTAAAAACCTAAGGTGGCCAACAAACCCGGTTTCCCTTTGGGGCAGGTTGAAGCCACTGTATGTCTGTACAAGATTTAATTCGAATTAATAGAATGGTACCATGTTAGCTTATATATAAATATATATATATATAATTCAAAACAATTTGGTGTTTATGTAATTTCTACGGTTATGGATATGGATTTCACCCAATACAATATAAGTGTATTATCTCTATAGTTATGCTCAAATCCAAAGATACATTTTATACTACATTTAAACTATATTTATAAGGCATTTTAACTAATTCTTTTAATATATCACAATAGTAATCACATAATTGTTGGCATTATGGTTCTGGTATGATTATATGTTTCAGATGTTGTACTTGATGGCAACACCCATGGCATGGCTCTCATTTTTTATGAAAATAAAGAAGTACGCAGGAGTACAGTTCAGGAGGTGCGTACCCGCAGGTATACCGTGCAGGGACCGCGTCCAAATACGCGGGTTACCCATTCATGGGGTGCTACCCTAGTGCACACACTTAAAGCGCCCACACGTGGGGTTTCTCATGGTATTTAGCCGACGGTATTGTGTTATCATGGTTTTGGCCCGTGGTATTGTTTATTTTATTATTATTATTCAGCCCCGTGATCCTTGATTTGAGGAAGAGCATGCCTATATAAAGCTAAGGAGATCATTTGACTTGTGCATCTTTTGAGTATTGAATATCTTAAGATCTGATCTATGGGGTTCTCGGTTTAAAAAGATTGATCTATAGAAGAGAAGTTGAAAGCGAATCTGTGAAGGGTGATTTCTCGAGCAAAAGATCAAATCCGAGTATCTGACTATATTTTGGCCCTAATCAGAGGTGCGCAGGTGATCAGCAGTGGCAGTGCATGGGTACGCAGAGGAAACAAAGGGTCAGTGCGTGGGTACGCAAAAGAGGCAAAGGTGCAGCGCGTGGGTATGCAGAGGCATCAAAGGTGAAGTGCGTGGGTATGCAGTGCGTCAGTGCTTCAAGTGCGTGCTTGTTGTTTAAGTACGCGGCACGACAGTGTTTTTGTGTGCGTACCTGCGGTAACAGTACGCGGTGCGTTCGTTCTTCTGGGTGCGTGCCTACCTTGCAGTACACGGCGCGATAGTACATTTGAGTGCGTATTGTACGCAGATCAGTGAAAGGAGAATTGCATGGACACGCAGTACAACAGAAGGAACTCTGCGGGTATACGCAGAGAGGCAGAGGGTGTTGTGCGTAGCAACGCAGGCCAGTAAAGAGAAAACCTGCGTATCTGTGTTAAGATCTTCTGTTGGTTGAATTTTTCTGTTGACAAGGCGTTCTGGGTTCTGTTCTGTTATTATTGATCTGGTTATTATAGCTGATTGTATAAATTACATGTACTTGATAATCATTTGATGTATATGGATCCAGTTTGAAAATTTATGAAAAGTGATCCTTGAAAAGAAGTAGGGGGTTGTAGCTCCCTTCCAGGAGAGATTGGAAAACGAGAGAGAGTTGTAGCTCTCTGCAGGTTGTAGCCTGCGTACTGGTAAAGGACTGCACCAGTACAAGACCATTGTAAAAGAAGTATCTAATTTGGAAGAAGATAGAGACATATTGCAGCAGGTGGTTTTCACCCACATTGGGTTTCCACCTTATATCTGGTGCTCTTTGATGTGACTGTCTGTTTTTCTTGTTCATGCTCATTGTTTTATGGTACTGATATGCAAAAATAATTCAAAGTATAAATAAGGAAGAATTGTTAAAAGGACTAGATAATACTGATTCACCCCCCCTCTCAGTATTATTGTCAACAATTGGTATCAGAGCAGGTCCTTCTAAAGAAGCTTGATCGCTTGAAGGAAGATCTTTTCATCATGAGCAACTACGAGAGGGAAGCATCTATCAAGCCACCGGTTTTTGATGGGACAAACTTCAATTATTGGAAGGTAAGAGTTACTGCCTATCTTCAATCTCTTGGTACAGAAGTTTGGAACATTGTAGAGACAGGCTATGCTTTTCCTTCAACTACTCCTACAGATGCAGACGAGAAAAAGAATTATGAAACAAATGCAAAAGTAGTCAGTACCCTATTAGGATGTATATCCCAATCGGAATTCATGAAGGTAATGCACTACAAATCTGTAAAAGAAATATGGGACAAAATTGTCACAAGCTATGAAGGAGATGAACAGGTAAAGCGTGCCAAACTTCAAACTCTCAGGATTCAGTATGAGACTCTCAAGATGTATAATGATGAAAGTGTGGCTAACTATTTTCTTCAGGTAGATGAAGTTGTTAATTGTATGAAAAATTTGGGTGAAGAAATAAAAGAGGCTATTGTGGTTGAAAAGGTTCTAAGATCATTATCCCCCAAGTTTGAATCTAAAGTATCTGCAATAGAAGAAAAAAAAAATCTACGAATTCTTACTATGTCTCAGCTACATGGAATTCTAACTGCTTATGAAATGAGAAAGGGAGGTCCATCAGATAGAAAAGAAGCTGCTTTCAAGGCGTCAGGCAAAGGAGATTATTATGAAGCAAGTCACGTACCAGAAGAAGAAGAAGAAGAATCAAATTTTGTCAGAAATCTTCAAAGGGGTTCTGGAAGGTCAGAGGTAAGTTACCTTTTAAATGCTTTGCTTGTGGAAGAGTAGGTCATTATGCTGCAAAATGTCCTTATAAGGATAAAGGAAAGGAACCTGCTAGATGGAACAAGAAACAAAGTGCAAGTAAGAAAAGCTACTACACTCATGAAGATAGTGATGGTCTATCAAACAGTGATAAAGATGAACGAGGTAATGAATATAAATTGTTAATGGCATTTGAAGATGATGATTATATGGATGCTATAGATATAGATAACCTTTATGACGAAATTACTAGACTCAAGAGAGTTATAGAAGAAAAGAATATGATCATTGATACTCTACAAATTCAAATTGATGAAAAGGAAAAACATTTTGAAAAGTTAGAAGGTGAAATTTTTGCTCTTAGAAAAGAGATTGAGAAAACAAAAGCAATTAATCTTAAGTTTGTCAAAGGATCTGAAACTCTAGATGAGATTATCAATGTTCAACGTTCTCCTCTAAACAAGACAGGTTTGGGCTATACTGGAGAAACTTCTCAAGCATCCACTTCAAGAGTTATCTTGAGGCAGCAAAAGGGAGTGAGAAAAAGAACAATGGAGACTATCAGGTAAAGCAGGGACAAATTGCAAATAAAGGCCATCAGCAATCTATTTTAAGGGTGAACAAAAGCTACAACCAGCCACAGGTAAAATCTTCTCAATTTGGTTCAAGAATAGATGAAAAGAGAAATTACAATCAATTGGCTGGTAGATTCGATAACCGCAGAAGTTTCTTCAATGGACAATGCTTTTCTTGCCATAACTTTGGTCACAAAGCAGCTCAATGTGTTGCATATAAAACAATCATGACTAGGGAAGCTCAAAAATAAAGAAGTATGACCAGGATTACAAAAAGGACCTATAACAACAATTTGGTTCTTGAAAATGAAGTTGAATGTTCTATTTGCAATAACTTTGGTCATGAAGACTCTGAATGCAGGAGAAGGTTTCAGTAGAGAAAGGAACAAGCCTCAAGCACCAAAACATGGAGAATAAAGGAACCACAAACAGAAAGATGTGGGATAGCATTTTATGCAGAGGGAAAGGAAAATCTATGGTACATTGACAGTGGATGTTCGAAGCATATGACAGGTGATAAAGAAAAACTTGAGTCATATTCTGCTCTAGAAAAAGGAAAGAAAGTCTCTTTTGGAAATGATACTCCTGCAACTATAAAAGGAAAAGGTATTGCTCAGTTAAAAGAAAAGGTCAAGGCTGGAAATGTTTTGTATGTTGATGGATTGAAACATAATCTTCTAAGTGTCAGTCAGATGTGTGATCAAAGAACCGAGGTGATATTCAGATCAAATGGATGTCTTGTTCGTGATCTTGATACAGGTAAAACAGTGATCAAAGGCAAAAGACCTCCAAATAATCTGTACATATTTGAAAAAGAACAACAACAATGCTATCTGAGCAAGGATGATGAGCACTGGTTATGGCATCGGAGGTTGGGGCATCTAAGCTTTTCACAAATAAGGAAACCATGCAAATATCAGGCAGTTCGCGATCTTCCAGATATCAAAATTCCTGACAACACCATATGCAAATCATGTCAGTTTGGAAAACAAACCAGAACTAACTTTCCAGAGAAGGAAGAATCAACTGGCATGCCTCTTGAGCTAGTACATACAGATACATGCGGTCCTTTAAGAAAAAGAACACCTCGAGGAGAAGAATACTTGATATTATTCATTGACGATTTCTCCAGGTTTGTCTGGTTAGGA
>APFE030167024.1:32937-53437 GCA_000404065.3 Pinus taeda | reverse complement strand
AACATTGTTTTGACTATGGTTGATTATTTTTACTTGTATATGATGGATAAATGTAATATTTTCATGGCACTTTGATAGATTTTACCTCTCTTTACTCTTCTAGAAGCTTTCTTGATGTAAAAAGTGAATAATTAATGCATGAATCAGTTAGCTAAGTAATAGAGGCAAGTTGTTGAGCTGCCTATTATCTAGTGCTTAGTTTGGAATTAGTTCAAACTGCTCCTAGAAGGATGAGCTCGACCCCTAGAGGCAAGGGAAGAGGTTAGCTTGGCTATATTATGTGTTTTCTTAGTCATTTTTGAGAGGTTGGAAGGTTGGACTCTTGTGGGAGAAAGTTTCATTGTATATTGTACATCTATCTTTGCAATTTCAAGAGGAAGAAGGCCAGGGTTTTGCAGACATCCTTGTGGATTCTTTTGGATTGTAGTGTTGATGGTGTGTTCTCTACATGTTCTTGTAAGTTTGTTTATGTATTCTACATCTCTCTTTTGCTTCTATTTGGACAGATGAAGTGGTAAAGTTTGAATACATGCTTTGACATGCTCAGCTTTTTAGTTTGTTCAAAATTTATGTTTCCTACTATTTAGAGAGGACTCAAATAGTAGTTTGCCCTCTCTAGCTCTTTCTCTATCATCCTTGATCATCCATCTCAGATTTAAAGCATCAACACTTACTCCTACCTTGCCCCAAAGATCCCCCTGCAAAAACTGTGCTTAATCCCCGCACCCTGAATTGCACCCCTCCAATTGCCACCAAAAAACCAAAAATCTTTAAATCAATTCCCCTTAATCAATTTACTAGCCTAAAATCTTTATTCCTAATTGGGTCAACCCATCATATTGAAAGACCTACTGAATCTGACCCGAGAGAGCCTTCTCATACCTCGTAGGGCTAGCTACGAGGTGAAATGGTTTGATGTAGCCTTGAGAGTTTATCTATCTCAGCCTAGGTGAATTCCAAGCGCTAACAGGACTTAAGGAAGAAATCCGATGGGGAAACTTTGGACTCTGCAAACTTGAAAAAGAAAGGGTACAATTAAGGAAGAAAAGAACTTTGATGGACGCGGAGGTCAAGAAGCTGGAGGACAAGATAAAGGAAGCGGTTTTTGTCGAAAAACATAGGATGGTCAGGCAAGGTGTGTACGATCATATTGACAAGTTTGAAAACTATCGCTATGAATTGGTTAGTATATTGCCTTGGCTAGGACTGCATATTGCCAAGCATAGTGACCAGGGTAGCTCGTTGTAAGTGGTGAAGTGCACGATGGTGACCATAACAATAGAAGGGGGGGATTTTCCACGAACCATGGTGGACAACGAGATGGAGCCCCACATGGGTGGTGCAACCACCTGACTAGCCACGGGAAGGATAGTCTTAGCGCTCCAAGCAGTTGGAAGAGAGCGTGGGAATATAAAGTATTATGGCTGGGAGCTGCATGATATTGGGGATGCGTGTAGAAGCAGAGAGTCACAAGGTTGGTGACTGCACATGAAGGGCTGAATTGCCATGCTAGTTGGCTGCAAAGTGATCATTGAAGTCACTATCCATGATGGGATGCTCAACTTGAGGCCAAATGGAGCAGGCGGTGACATTTAAGATGTGATTTATGCACAAGATTTGGAAACATCTCCCACGAAGAAAGCATCAATGAACTGAAATTAGGGGGAGCTATCGAATTCGAATTCAAAAAGCACTATAAAACACAAAGGGCTACCTAATAAACAACACTTGGTCATTTGAGAATTGAGCGATTCAGCAGAGCCTTGAGCAGTGTGAGTAGAGCATTAATTGAGCCCCTAAACTCACAAGTGCCAGATTACAGCCCAGATATAGTGAAAGCAACCAAGGATGGTTTTGGAATAGAAGAGGTAACCAACAGCAAGGCCGTGTAGGCCCTAACTATGGAAGACATTCCAAAAGGTGCTTAGGTTGTGGTAGAAATCCCAAAATCACCGCATATGCCAAGGCCCAAGATGGATAAACAAGTAATGGCCCCCATACGCGTGTCCCTGAGGAACCCGCTGCGCAACAAACTATTGATGGCAGAGAAGGGGAAAGATGTTACGATAGAAAGAGATGAGGAAGAATAAGATCTGCAGGCCCTTATCATCACAGAGGAAGAAGACGAATGCATCGAGAAGGATATTCAATCTACACACTTTGCAACAAAGCTACCCACATATGTCCCTCCATGGAAAGGGAAGACCAATGTGCCAAACGACCTAAACGAAACCAATAGTTCACTCCAGATGCTGCTCCTCCTAGACAACATTGTGTTTGAAGGCACACACCTGGGCCGTGTGCCAACAATGAAGTTTGAATATTGGGACGTCACTGGCTGTGAGAAGTTTGCTCACTTGGAGACTGAGAACCTGATGAAGTAGAACACTACAGGGGTGGTGACAATGTTAGAGCCACAGAAGTGGTTGCACGGCGTGGAAAAGGCCGAGCCATTTAACTTACTATGGGTGCCTCATTTCCACCTCACGCCAATCACCATTTTCATCATCAGGAAGCTCTTCTACCTGGTGCATGCTGGGTATATATGGCTATGGGAGCCTATCCCCATCATGCAAGACCTAATTCACCGTGTTTCCTAGCTCCCCTACAAAGGAAAGGACCTTGCGACCATAGCTGAAGGAAAGGGCAGTGATTTGGCCCTTGCGGAGGTGATGAAGATGAAGTACAAGTTGGAGAAGAAGAAGAGGGGATACACCATCTCCAGCATCAAGGAAAAAGTGGTACATGTTGCACCCCAAATCTTGGCTGGCAAAGTTATGCAAAAGTGTCATGCCCACAAGGTATCGGCTCCGGTGGTCACATTGGTTGAGCAGTGTGCGGAGGGGGTCTAGTTTAACTGGTTCGAATTCCTCTATGCAGAATTTTTGAAAAATCGTTGCAATCCCCAAGAGTAGGGTAAAACCTTCCACTATGCGTGGTTGTTGCTATCCATAGTTCTTGTAGTGGGGGCACTGCCAGAGGATACTCAATTCCCCAGCATTGATAGAGAATTCCCAGAGGTCGTGAAGTATGCTTCGCTATGGGCGACGAAGGACGCAAAATGGATATGCAAAAGAAAGATATTATGGGTGCTCATGGATATGAACATCCAGATGTGGATCGACTGGAAGTTGTGCTTATCACCCATAATGTATAATAGTCTTTAGAGTTTTGCATACTTGAAGGTTGATACGCATAATATCTTTATCAGGGCATGCAAGGATCCAGTGAAGTAGTGGATGAAGCTACCTTTTATAGCCACTAATGATGCCATTTTCATTTTCTTGGAGGCATGGCCCTCAGAATGGTGCACCCTAGATCTTGTCGAACTTGAGAAGGCGATAATGCAGAAGAAGAAGGATGATGCCAAGTTGCATGTCACACAGTTGGCCAAGAAAATATGGAAGGAAACAGTAGCAGCTGATGTAAGTACAATGCAGGAAGCATCACAGAAAGTCGTTGAGCAAAAAAAGGCCATAGAAGTAGCAGCAACAGCATAGATGGTAGAGTAAGCAACTGTTAAGGTGGACGAGGGCCAAGCAATGTCCCTGTAGGGGCATGAGGCAGAGGAAGTAGAAACAACAGAATGGAGTGTAGACCCAAGGCCGTTGTCCACATATTTGAAGCACCCACACATGACAGAGCGAGCAGGGCCAAGGAAGAAGGTTAAGGCCTCAAAATTGGCCATTGACATGATCACCTTAACCGAAGGTGATATGCATGACATTGGCAAGACGGTTCTCGATGTCATGAATGAGGCCCTTTAGGATTGTATGCATGAGCACCAGACTATGTTGGGGGTCCTCAGAGTGCAGCAGCAGGAGTTACAGGTGCATCCCCCTTAGGTGGGTACCCTTTCCACACACCTCATAGCAAGATCCTCAGCAGCAGAGCAAATGCTATGTGCACGGATGGAAAACACAATAGTTTTGCCAGAAGGGGCCCTAGTAGCAGTGAATGAGGCCGATAGATTTTCAGTTAGCATGATGGAAGGCCATGGACTTAATCTGGCTACCCTTCCGGGTGAGACACTGTATCTACTACAAGATGGGATAACGACAGAGCTATGCACTGGGGAGAGCTGCACAGTCCAAGTCCTCAGTGAGCAAAAGATAAACATGGAACAACTGAGCTTGCAACGAGATGAACTGGTGTTAGAAAATAAATAGTTGGTGCAGATGATAGACGATGCTTACTGACACATTTTGGAGTTGGCCATCCCAGTAGATCTATCAGTGGAGGTCTGGATCCACATGTTAGCAACTAGAGTCTGTGAGGCTAGGGAAGAAATGACCAAGGTTCAGCTAGAGCTGAATCTTCAGATCGTCAAGCTGCGGTTAATAGCATAGCCATCCACTCCTCTGGAAGTCAGAGAACATCACACTAGCACTATTACAGTAGGATTGGAGAAACTAGGAAGTGCAGTGTGAGACTGCACCAGCATGTTGTAAGACGCAGTTGAGGTTCTCACAACTCTACAGGAGGACCCCAACATCCAATGCTTGGAAAAAAAAGTGTGAGAACTCTAGTAGCAATATGACAGTGTCCAAGGAACTACGTAGACAATGGTCCTCACCCAGTGGCTTGTAAGGATGTAGCAGAAAAAGGCACTAAAGGGGCAGGTGGACACAGCGTGACACAAAGAGGTAGTTCTCAAAGCGCGCGTTCAGCCTTGGATTGACGAGGCCTTCACTATCATGGCAAACATCGAGGGAAAGTGTTACACAGTAATTTGTCTCCCACGCTGCATTCCTTGATTCTGGATACCGCCAGTCCATATTACTGACATCTGTGTTGTGTCATGTTGCCAACTATGTGTCATTACCTTCCTTGCATTCTCAAGAAGAGTGTCTCATTTCATTATCCCTGAGGAAGACCCTTTTTACTCTATTTTCTAGATCGGTGCGAGTGAGCATCTATCCTCCTTGCAAAGATTGACAAGTTAACACTAGCCCCAGTGAGGTCTTCGCTCGGTCCCTGTGTTGCATTTGCGACGAGCCAAATTTGGCAATTTTTTCAACAACTCGTCAAAACTTCTAGAAAAAATTGCTTCATGGGCGGTCCTAGGGCTGGTTGTTTGGTTAGTTGAGCTCGCCTTTCTCCTCTGGGATAGTTGTTCCACCTTTTGTGCAACCTCCCCAAGAGATAAGCTCCTCCTTCATTCTCTTATGGGACCTCTACCTCCTATAAATACATCCTCCATGAATAACATCAACTAGCTTGGATGTAATGGAATGATAGCTAGACATAATTTGATAGTTTCAAGTTTCTAAGAGAGGAGTAGAGGTAGAGAGTGTTATTTGAGTGTGGAAGTAACCTCATTTGTATTGTGATTTGAGAGATGCTTGAGTAGAGTTGGCTTGAGAGCTTTCTAGTATCAACCCTTTTGGACAGAAGAGAGAGTCATATGTTCCCTTGGGAGATAGTTCACAAGTAAATGCTTACGGAGAAATATCAACAAGACCCTTTAAGGAGGCTTATGATGTCAAGGTTCAGTTGTAAGTTTCACTTTGATTTCTATTAATACAAATCAATAGCTTGTTTCCTATATGCTGTGTTAAATTATATGTTGATAGATTGAGGTTCCTTGACTCTTCAAGTAGATTGTTTGGTTGTTTTCTATTTGCATTTATGGTGTTTCTCTACATGTTGTTTTCAGGAATGAACGACTAGAAGAACAAAGAGCTGGAGCAACACGACAAGGACTTCATCGAACGTTAGATTGAAGGTAGGTTCTTCATAACACCAACTTTCTAAGGAACTTTTCTGTGATATTGTTTGTGCAGTGATTAGACCCACTCTAGGGCTAGAGGGGTTCCCTCTGTCCATAGAGGGAACTTACCTGTGTCACAGAAAGCTCACACACATACAAGGGATGCACACGTAGATGCAGAGAAGCACACCAGATACAGAGGTATTAGAATAGTGGATGCAATAGATTCAGCAAGCAGCAGCTTAACCTCAGCATGGTTCGAGAACAGTTTGAGGGACTTTGCGCCAAGATCATCACCCTGAGAGAGTGACTCAAGGGTTAGTCACAATGTTTGTGTTGGGGGCCTGTTGGACATGGAATCCCCCAAGGCATGTTTTGGAGCTCAAAGCCCAAGTTTTGACCCAATATTGTTGTAAATATTTCGCGAATTGCGGGTGCGGAGTGCGAAATGTATGATAGAGTCACATGGTTGTCCACGCTAGTTTTGTAATGTAATGTCGACCTACCCATGGTCCATAGACCATGGGATTGTATAAATAGAGTAAGGCTCTAAGTGTAAAAGAGAAATAATAGAAGGAATAGGAAGAAGGAAGCAAGAAGATAGAGTGTAAGTGACTAAGTGAGTCTTGGGTCGTAGAGTAGGAGAAGGCTCTACAACTGAGTGCATAGAGGCCAAGTAGTTCGCAGCTGAGTGTGCAGGGCAGAGTCGAGTCTTTAATTGAAGAAAAATTTAATAAAGAAAAGCTTTGTTACCAATTCTTGTATCTTTTCTTTGAGTAATGCATGTTTGATGTGAATCGCAAATATACTGGCCATTTACTATGTGCACCTATATCAATGGTTTTTGTTGATAAGTATAACTTAAGCATGCAAGTAGGCTAAAATAATCAACTAACATTGGAAGACTAATAAGGAATTGGTTAATCGCAGCATTCGGCCCCCGAGTAGGGTTGCGCAAAGGCAGCATCTTAGGTTGCGAGGTAAGGGAAAGTGCACATAGTGACGTGCGCGCAGGGTCAAACCACAGATGTCGTGAACTCATCAGACATCTCTAGGGTGAAGAAACCTAGTTCTAGTACCCTCCCATACTACTTCAGGTGAGACCTCAGTCTACACTTCACGGAATATTGCCTAAAGGGCCAGTAGTACCAGGATTTGTTTGGCTAAATCACCTCCGAACCTGGGTCAGGCCCCAATCAGCCAACATGTGGTAAGGGCTGTATGGGAAGCATAGGGAGTCATGGATGACAATATAAAGAAAGCAACGTTGGTCAACACTCTGCAAGATCGTGCATTGACTTGGTACATTAAGCATTCCGATGAAAATCCGAACGCAGGGATCACAGATATCGAAGCTACACTAAACAAGGAATTTAGCAGTTCAAAATCAGAGACATAGTCGATCATTAGATTGAAGGAAATCATGATGCTTCTAGATGAGACCCCTTGGAAGCTGGATCAGAGACTAAAGTGTACAATTTGTGAAGCCAATATGAACTTGATGGATGGGCAACACCACACATGGTTTGTAGCATTGTTAATGCCACATCTAATGAATGCAATGTCATAGCAGAAGCTAACCACTTAGGCCGAGGCCATGAGACTACACGAGACCCCAATACAAGATCCTAACCTGGGAGTTCAACAGATCCATGTGGAGTTGAAAAACTTGTGCCTTGAGATGCCGAGTTTGAAACAAGATAGGACAGCTCACCCAGAAGTGCACGAGGAGCTATGGTGTAAAGGCCAGGAACATGACAATGACCATTGTCCAATCTTCGTGAACTACATGGTGGAGAGGACCAATGCCATTGAGACTGAAGGCACAAGTAGGACCGAGTTCAGTGCGTGCATTATGGTTTGCGATTTGTCAGATAGGAGGGAAGCATGTTATAGATAACTGCCATCTGTTACAGAAGTATACATCGAATTCCCAACAATTTTTCTATAATTTCTACAGGTTAGTAGGCCACGATGAGTGCACCTATAGAAGTTATGAAGTGATGATGGATTAAAATCCTACCTACAGAGTTCAGACCGAAACACAGGCCCTCGATCAAAATGTAGGGATGGTGTGCCCAAGGTTTCAGGGGTGTAGATGAGGTCAAGGTGGAATGGGACTAGGAAGGGTGTGCAGATAGTTGATATGTTACAATTGTGGAGGGCCAGGGCATTATGCCCATAATTGTACAAATCCAACGAGACCATCATGCTCATATTGTACCCAGTTTGATCATGTGACGAAGGACTATCCCACACCAATAGCGAGGTTACACGATAAAGGAGCACTCCAACCTCCCCCGACTCAGAACCTATAAATGATGAGGTCTGAGCCATGCGAGGAAGACCCAAATGTAAATATCGTGCTTCGAAGTGGTATCACGACAGGAGATGACAAAGTCAAGAAGCCTCAAGAGAGTGCTCGGGTTCTCAAGGCTCCACCAAAGGAACCAGAATTTGATTTAGAGCATGCTAAGGTGACATTCATGGAAGCTAAGAAGAGCTTTGCGAATGCCTCCACTTCAAGAAGTAAAGACAAAATAGAACCAAAAATGGACACATAAATGCTCACTACATTTTTGGAGACATGCATGAAGCTGCTACGTGACAGTAAAGATGTGAAGGGGCTACAAGAGCTCATCACTAGATGTGCTGGAACCACACTAGGAGAACCACGCATAGTTCAGAAGCTCAGGAAACACACAATGTGAATAGGAAGAGAGATGAGATTAACCGCGTAGATCGGGGAATATGAAATGGATCAAGTGATTTTGGATCTAGGATCAAATGTGAATGTCCTACCAAAGCAGATGTGGGAGCATGTGCGTAGGCTTGTGCTGCAATGGTCTCCTATCCAATTGCAAATGGTGAACCAACAAAAGATCCTTCCTATGGGAAGATTTCAGGGAATAATGATAGATATCGACGGTGCGAGCATGCTTGCAGATTTTGAAGTGATAGAGATTATTGATGATAGCAATCCCTATCCTACACTAATGGGAATAGATTAGGCCACTGACATGAATGGAGTGATAAATATAAAGAAGTGCAAGATGATTTTTTGAGAAAACGTCACTGCGCGTCGTGGTACCTTTAGACCACATGGAAGGATCACGCTACACAGAGCCAGTGCATGACTACGATAGCTTCAATGATCTAGACTGTATCTACATGATAACCATTTGGGAGCAGGACTGGGTGAATCTAGCAGTGGATGGCGGACTCTCGTGGGAGCACGAAAGCTCCTGCACCTTAGATTCGGATGTGGAAATAGAACGATGGTAGAATGGGTTACACGAGGTAACCACACTCAACTGTAACATGATGACAAGGTTGCTACGCTATGTGGCAACAAAGGTAAGATATTTTCCTATGTATTATGGGTTGAGGGAGGTGGATGATTTCCTAAACAAATTTGAAAGAGAAGTACTGGAACAACAACGTTTCAATGCTCTAAAATGGGTACTGCGTGTTATGCCCACAAGATGGTGGGGTACACATCAAAGAATTTTTTAGGATTGGTGCGAATGCAAAAGGATGACGTGCATGTGGTTTGGAAAGCCTCAGATGTGGATGAAAGTCGAGTAGGACGGATGAAATAGCCCATGCACCCACCTTTCCATATGGGTAAAGTCGTATGGTGCACAACCTACATGACACACACCATCCTCACGATAAGAAACATGATCAACAAGTAGGAGTGGGTAGGATGATGGTGCAAATGACCCCTCCAATTGGGACCAGGAAGTATGGTAAGACCAAGCACACCGAAGCATATTCACGCAAAAGCTTCTGAGAAAGTACGTGAAGCACTGAACACGGTCCACCATGTGAAACGAACTAACTGGAAACTGTGCGTACCAGCTATTCTCTGGGCTTATAGGACCTGTTGTGCTTGTCAACAATCCCCCCTTTATTAACGTTAGTAGTAAAATATTACTTTAATAAATGGGGACCCTTTCAAAAAATGTATATACCCAAAAAAATAAATCCTAGCATGTAGGTATTTCTTTCATCTTTAGAATAGATCAAGATATCAAACAAAACCTCTACAACCATTAAAACGCTACTTTTTCGTATTTAGCATGAAATGCATCACAAAAGATACCTTTCTAACCCACCACGATCTATGATGAAATAGTAAAAAAAGTAAATCTATATTAAAAAAATGTTCATAATGTTAGAAAGTCCTTAAAGCTTCTTTAAAAGGCTAAAAGTCTCACATCACAACATCGTTGTTTATAAACGACTTCTCTTAAAAAGATACCCTGAAGTATTGTGATATAAGAGATTGTGATCTCCAAAATTTCAATGGTATAATAACTTTCTCGCATCGCATTTCAATCATGAGACACAAGCCTCAACTTATTATATGCCGATATTGCGAAATGCGATCTCGTCTTGGAACCACCCCTTAATCTTTCCATCAACACATGCAGAGGTCCATTATTCATTAAAGAAGAGGCCTAAAAAGTAATTGCATTTGTTTCTCGCATCTCGCATCTTGTACAAACTCAAAAAATGGTAAGTTAAACAAAAATTGAATTATATGCTATAGTGATCTGTGATATTACTTTGCAAATTGCTATTATTGTAGTTTGAAGGCTCACCACCCTAGGAGATTGTTTCCCAATTTACGATGTGAATATTTATGGACATTCAAGTTAAAGGATAACGGATCGTTAGTGGCCATTTATGAGTAAGTAATTGCATTTATGTGTGAAAGGCCATTTAGAGTGATTTGATATCTTCTTACGTGATTTCTAATAAAACACCTTTATCACCTTTACTGGTTTTCTTCATCAATTCATTCCTACATTTAGTATCATTTTTATCCGATAAACTGTTCTTCTTGAAACTTTAAGGAAAAAGTTGTAGAACAAGGAACTGAAAGCAATGATGAAGAAAGGGAAAGCAATCGTCACTAAGAAGTCATAATTAACTCCTCTATTCACAAATACTACATGTAATAGGGAAGCAGGGACGTCTACATGGGAGACTATGTATCAGTTACTGGAGGAAGAACAACCAAGCATTATTGATACAATAATTATAGTTGATGGACGCGATTCCTCTGATACTTCCATAAATGAACTTGCGTGCTCATTTCTACACTGAATAGTCATGCAACCGAAAATAATCTTCTATAACAACATGGTTAAGTGGATCATTGACAACGCTGATATATCTGACAGGGAATTCAAAACAGGAGGCCAGGAGGTTATAGGATCTTTCACTCTAGATAACCTATGTCTTATGTATCACTTGCCAAAGCCATAGGTTACCTACAATAGGTAGTTTGTTGAGAAATTCATCAAAGAAAATGAAGACCTGATGGACTGCACAAAGAATTGGTCAAATAATGAAGAAAGAATCAAGAAAGACAAAAATGCTATGTACGCCACTGCATCTGTTTGTTCCCCTTTATGTTTTGATATGGCTATGCTCTGTAGACTATTCAGAAAACCCGATAGTAACAAATTCTCCTCAGAATGGTTTCCCTTAATAGATGCAGCCATTAATGTAACAATAATAGATTGGGAGCAAATCCTATCAGATAATTTAGCTAAAGAAACTATAGAGTATAGAAGGAAAAGGAGTGTTGCTTCGAGGGTTTGCCCTCCATTTTTCATGTGTGATTATGTTATGGATGTTATTTGTTTTGATTCTAAATTCCCTCTTATGGGGTGGAAGTGAACTATTCAAGATCCACTTCCTATTCACATTGTAGAAATTCCCACTCTAGGTCAACAGATTATGCAATATACTAAAACACAATACAAGATCTACTTCTACAAAACTTTGTGGAATATTCGAATTGAGCAAGATCAAGAGAAAACATATAACTGAGAATGAGAAATCAATCATAGATAACACAAAAGAAATAACCCGGGGAAAGCCTCAGCCTAAAACCCCAATCTCTGTATTATCATACAAGTGGAAATCTTGTTCAAGTTATAAAAAGAATCAGCTCTCAAGCTATCCTCCTCTCTCTGCAATCAAACATTACAACTCACAGACTGAATAGACATATTATATGTCCTTCTCAAGCCCTCCAAGCCTCCTATTTCCTTGCAGATTTTTTCTTGGGGTCCAGTGAAGCCACATGTGTGAATTGGCCTCATCACACTCACAAAACCTAAAGAAGTAATTGCACAATCCTCAAGGAAAGAATTCCTTCTACATGCAAGGAATATTCACAATGGAATATTCTAGCAACTGATAGTATACTACCCCTCCATCTTATCTCAACTAGGCCTCTATCTGAACTTGCATGCATGAGTTATTTATGAGAGAATACTTAGTTATCTGAACTGTAGTAGTGACATGCATGCAAGCATGAACTAACTGAACCTACATTAATTCAACAAATTGTTTGAATTAATCTAACTAGACTTGACTCAGTTAACTGAGTCAATTAATTATAACTCATCCTTATCTCTTTAATTGATGGATAAATTCCTCAATTAATGGAGAAATTGTTGCATATCCCCACATAGATTTCATGTTTGATTTTCCTTAACTAATTAACTCAAGATGAATTAATTAATTATTTTACAAACAAATGCTAAAATCAAATTCGAATTTTACTTCACTATTTTAGTTTAGGGACTAACTAAAATAGGAAGGTATCTCGAAATGCTATTTATAGAATTCTATTTTTAGCACTTCCAGTTTTCATTCCTTATAGCTATGTTCAACACTGGTTGAACAACTATTTATAGTAGTGCTATTTTTAGCATTTCTTGTTGCTATTTTCAAGACTCCATCTCAACAAGAAATGGATTATCAATAACCCCAACCATATCTTTGTGGAACTCGAACTTTCATTTTGACAATGCCTTAGTGAAAATATCTGCATCCTTTTCCTCGATCAAAACATACAACAACAACATGATCCTCTTGACCACACAGTATCGAAGATGGTGATACTGGATATCAATGTGCTTGGACCTATCATTAAAAATTGGATTCTTAGAGAGTTTGATACAACTATGGTTATCATATTAGATCACTATAGGATCCATCCTCTGACCAAACAATCCCACTAGAATCTTCCACATCCAAATGGCCTGACATGCAACCTGACTAGCAGCCATTTATTCAGCCTCTACTGAGCTAAGTGCAACTGATCTCTATTTCCTGTTGTACCAGGAAACTGCAGCTGAACCAAGGTTGAAGATTCCTCCATAAGTGCTCTTCCGATCTAATGGAATCCCTACCCAATCTGCATCTGTGAAGCCCTAAAGCTTCACTCCCTCTGTCGATATGTACCACAATCTGAACTGAGACGTCCCTCTAAGGTATCTCAGCACATGCTTCACTAGCTTCCAAAACAACTTGGTAGGCTGAACCAAAGCTTGACTCAGCTGGTCTAGTGGAAAGCATAAGTCAGGTCATGTGTTCACCAGATACATATAAATAGTAACAGCTACTACCTCACCTGAACTAGCATCCTCCTTCCTCTAGCTCCCATCTAGAGGAGTATGCATGGGCTTGCACTTCTCCATGTGAAAGCACCTCAGTATCTCATTGACATACTTTCCTTGAGACACAAATACTTCATCATCTTTCTGCCACACCTCCATGCCTAGAAAGTAGTGCATAAGACCCATGTCCTTCATCTCAAACTCTCTTGCAAGGTCCTCCTTGCAAGACTATATCAGTTGATCATAACCTATCAAAATCATATCATCGACATAAAGAAAAATGATCAATGGTTTACCTTCTACCATGATGTGGTAAAGGTTTTCATCTGCTTCACTCTTGGTTAAGCCCAACCTGGTGAAATAGCTATTGATCCTGGTGTACCAAGCATGAGGTGCTTGCTTCAACCCATACAAAGCCCTCTTGAGTCTACACGCATACGACTCATGATCAAAGGTCTCAAAACCCTTTGGCTGCTCAATGTACACCTCCTTCTCAATCTTCCCATTGAGGATGTTGTCTTCACATCCATCTACTGGATTTTCCACCCCATATAAGCTGATAGTGCCAACATTGATCTAATCAATGAGTACCTTACTACGAGAGAAAAACTCTCATCGTAGTCGATCCCCTCGACTTGTGAGAAACCACGGGAAACAAACCTTGCCTTATGTTTCTCAACACTGCCATCAACTGCCTGCTTTAACTTGTAAAGCCATATGGAACTCACCACTGACTTTCCCTAAGGCCTTGAGACAACATCCCACACACTATTCTGAATGATAGAGTCGTACTCCTCTACCATTGCATCAACCCAGACTGGTTGTTCCACTGCCTCCTCGAATGAAGAAGGTTCAGTATCTACACACTCCCCAACCAGGGCCATGTACTCAGTGTACCACTTGGGTGACCTCCTTTGTCTGTGCTGAGAAGATGGTTGTCCCACATTCTCCCACACATCCAACATCAACTTGTCAACTTCCCTCGAGTGTTTTTGCCCATCTCTAGAAGTATCAGCATGAGTGGATGTCTCCACTCCTAGATCATGTACATGTGGCTTCTCTGTATCAATTTGAGGCTCCTCCTCCTTAGGAACTGAAAGTTCATCCTCTGCATGGAACTTGAGCTCCCTCTCAAGTGACACTTGCATGGATTTCTTCTTATTGAACTTCAGATCCCTACATACCACTGTCCTCTGAGTGGAAGGTAGGTACACCTAATAGTTGTGGGGTGTATTCATGTACCCCACAAGTATTCCCAACCAAGCTATTGGGTCTAGCTTCTTCCTAGAATCTTTGGTCACATGATAGTAAAATGATGATCCAAAGATTCAAAAGTGACTTACATTAGGTCACTTCCCGGAATAGGCCTCCATAGGTGTCTTCATTCCCAGTATACGGTGCCAGCTTCTGTTTTGCAAGTATACTACTGTATTGCATGCCTCAACCCACAAATTTAGTGGTAGGATTTGGTCATGCAACATCGCTTGAGATGCTCCCACAATCGATCTGTTCTTCCTTTCATCCACCCCATTCTACTGTGGGTTATGGGGTGTTGTCGATTGCCATTTAATACCTTCTACAGTTCAGAAGTCTTTAAATTGTTCAGAGACATATTCTCCACCATTTTCGCTACACAAGGTTTTTATTTGGTTTCAAGATTCTTTCTCTGCCAAGGCTTTAAACTCACAAAACCTCAAGAAGGTCTAATCCTTATTTTGCATAAAGTATATCTAGCATCTATGAGAAAAATCATCAATAAAAATAACATAGTACCTTTGTTTAGTGGCGGAGGTTGTAGAGAAGGTTCCAAAAACATCTGAGTGAACTCACTCCAGGATTGCTCCAGCTTTACTGTCTCGATCCGAAAAGGAAGATTTCACATACTTAACCAAGGTACAACCTTTACATGTAGTCGTCTACTCAAGTTTTCCCTTGGGTTATCTAGTAGAAATTTGGTGCATGATCTTAAGGGCTCCATGGTGCAAGTGGCCCAGTCTTCTATGCCAGAGCTTGCCAACATCTTGTCTCTACACCATCTCAGGTTTGGAACTCAAAGCAGCACAGTCATCTACCTCTAGCTTGTAGAGATTCTTGACTCAAATCCCTATTTGCTTTGTCTGTCCAGTACCGGTATGCCTCAAGAGTACCATTCCTTTACTAAAGACTACATCATAGCATTTATCTTCTAGCACAAAGATAGACACAAGATTATTCTTCAGACCTGGTACATACTTTACATCAGTCAGGGTGAGGGGAGCTCCATGCTCCCTCTGAAACACAACCGTACCTTCACCTAAAACATAGTACTTTCCATCATCGCCCATCTCGATCTGCATCTGGAGATCCTTCTCCTCCAAGATGCTAAAAAGATTCTTATCACATGAAATGTGGAATGAAGCTCCACTGTCTAGGTACTACACACATCCCACCATGGATGAAACCATGCATGCAATAAGCGAGAAATCTAGCTCAAACTGTGAAGCCAGTGCGTCACCATCAGATCCGTTCGAGGAACCCTTCTTGGATTTCTTCTGTGGACAATTCATAGCATAATGGCCCACTTCATGACAATGAAAGCATCACACTTTTGATTTGTCAATATTCTTCCTACCATGGGAAGAGTCAGATTTGGGATGGGATGCCTTCCCTTTCCCTTTCCTCACCTTACTATCTAAGGCTAGATTTTCCTCATCATCTTGCTTCGATGAGGATCCATCTCTGGTTCTTCTTCTTATTTCCTCCTGCATCAGATCCAACCAAAGTCGTTTCCAATCCGGAAATTTTTCTCTTCCATTATCTAAGTCTTGGTAACCATGCCAGCTCTTAGGAAGATCGAGGATTGCAAGAATCACCATGTCATCATCAGCGATCATGATCCCTACACTTCCAAGCTCATCCCTACAAGTGGTGAGCTTGTTCAGATATGTGGAGATCGTGTTTCCCTTTTCACACTTGATTTTACGGGCTTGTCTTTTAGCACCAAATTCCTTTGATTGCTATTGTTCTAATATATATCTTTCATTGTTTTCCACATCAAAAACAATGTCTCCTTCCCATGGAGGCTCAAGACAATGTGGTCTCGAACTCCCTCCAAGAGGATTCTCCTTGCTCTAGCCACACATTTCTTCGATTCCACCAATTGAGTAGCATCAGTTGGCTTGGGGACTTCTTGATCAGTGAATTCCTTTAGATCGTTATCATTTACTACTGCATCCATGCAATCCTTCCAGACGATATAATTTGTTAGGGTCCCACCCTAACCCCCTTATCTATGTAATGGGACCACGCCATAGTCAAGAGTCAATAAAGCCCATATTAATAATCGTAAGTGGTTAATCCGCAATTAATAACGGAACCACAATTAGTTGCAAATGGGCCGTTGTATTATATAGATGGTATTAGTAATACCGCGGTATTGGACCATGGTATTGCATGTATGAGTCATATATAAAGGATAGAAACTCCCTGCGAGGAGTATCGTGTCTTATTTGTAATCGAGCTCTGCTCTATTGGAGGTTTCCCCCTCGAAGAGGCAAGTGAACATTACTCTCTGAATAATAAAATCATTGCTATTCTGTGTTCTGGGTATCTTTTCTTCACATATTCTGTGTTCTGGGTCTCTTTTCTTCGCATATTTTGTATTTGGTTATCATTTGTAGGTTAAGAGCATAACAAGTGGTATCAGAGCACTTTCCAGGGCTAGTGGGATCTCCATTTCATAGCAAACTTTTTTTTGGCTCGAGACATGTTCCGATGTCTTTAAACCAAGGGATCTATCGTTGAGCGCATAAATCTACGGATTTGGGGAGGCATGCACGCAGGAAATACAAGAGGTGGTCACGTCTGTTGGAGTCCCTTGTAACCCCTGTGGGTACCCCTTCGAGTAGTAGCGCATTAGACAGAACCGCAGACGGACTGTCTTCCACGTACCCTTTGGGTATATCGGAAGCCCCATAGGCTCCCTGAAAACCTCGCCATAGATAAACCGTCAGCCATCTTGCGGCTACTGTACACTGAGAACAGCACTCGGAGAGATTACTCGCACGTACGATAAGGTAGTCGGGTGGTATGGCTAAGGGTACGGTTGACCCTCCTTAGTTAGAGCCCTGAAACATTGGGCCGAGTACTACTGCCAGACCCTTATGTATATTGCGATCTGTAGCACCTGACACTCCTCAAGATCCTAGTTCCCTTTTCAATCATCATCTCTTCTAGATCTGCTTGAGCAAAGGAGTGCAGCAGCAGCAAACATCGGTCCCAATCAGCCATTCCGATCTATCAGATTCATCAGATCTATAGAAGCAGTCAGTTCAGCCGTCCAGCGCTATTTGATTCGCCATTCAGATCTCTTAGATCCACTAGACCAGAGTCGTTGTGAAGGGTTCCTATACCAGGGTATAACTGTCGCAGGACTTTTGGTCGCATTGACATTTTGAGGATTTGGCGACTGTAGTATTGATCAGGAAGGAGTAAAACTCCGTTAGGAGTTTCAAAAAAAAAATAAAAATTCTGAGATCTTCCTGGGCGCTTATTGGTGATCTAGCCCATTAGAATTAGGACGACGAGCTGAGCATGGTGGTACCATTCAATTAATTATGAAAATTTTTTGGCGGTCCCAATTTTTCATTAGGTTGGTGTATGGTAGCAACTAGAGTTCAAGCGATGGCCAATGAAAGGATGCACAAACTTGAAGAAAATGTGAAGGACATCCAAACTCAACTTTGTGGACTAGGTCTCCAGATATAGGAATTTATGTCAAAGGGCAAGGAGCAAGCCCATGAGGAGGTGTATAATGGCCATGAATGCAATGACGGTGAATCTAGCCACTCTGCTCACGTCTGGCACACCCATCCACCACCCAGTCAGCGACCTCCCAAGTTGGATATGTATAATTTTGACGGTTCTCACACATCCGCATGGCTAGCACAAATGGAGCAGTATTTCAAATTGAATCATATCCTAGATGATGGGACTAAGCTTATGTTGGGGAGCATGTACTTTGACAATGAACGATGGCAATGGTGGGAATGGCATCAACGTTGCAATGGACCTTTTAGGACTTGGACCCAATTTACCAAAGCTCTTCAAGATCGCTTTGAACAAGAAGACTCTTTTTTGGGTCGTCTCACTAAGCTCCGACAGACTAGTATAGTGGATGAAAATATTACCGCTTTTGAAGGCTTAGCTTTCCGCACTAAGGGTCTCACAGATGAGTTCTACACGGAATGTTTTATCAACGGTCTTAAAGAAGCCATCAAAGCTCAAGTTCTACTTCACCACCCTCCCACGTGGACGGAGGCTTGCTAGCTAGCTTGTAAGGTGGAACGTGCATTAGCAGCCCAATACAGTCACCCAAATTTCCCCGCTAAAGGTCGTCCCCCACAGGCTCACAACACGACTCAAACACTTAAGGTCCAAAAGGTGTCCCATGCAGAAATGGCCGAAAGAAGGAAGAAAGGACTATGTTACTACTGTGATGAAAAATACTCCCCAGGTCATAAATGTAAGGAGCTCAAATTCTTTCAAATAGATGCCACTAGCTATAGCTCAACAGAGGAAGACCCACCACTCGAGGAACATGAGCCGCTAGAGGAAGACAACCAACAAGACAATGTCTCTGACGAACCAGTTATTTCGTTGCATGCCTTGGCAGGGATTTCTTCCACTCAAACACTCAAAATCAGAGGGTTTATTAAACATCGCCCAGTAGTAGTCTTGATTGATAGTGGAAGTACACATAATTTCATCCATCAAAAAGTCGTAGAAATGGTGCATTGCTTTGTACGAGTAGTTTCTAACTTCCAAGTTCAAATTGCAGATGGAGGCACAATGAAATGTGAAGGCCATTGTGAAAATGTCAAACTTCAAATGGGAGATTATCAGTTGAAAACCCACATGTTTTCCATACACATGGGGGGTTGCGAAATTGTCCTCAGCGCTGACTGGCTCCGCATTCTTGGGCCAATCACAATGGATTTCCAGGAGTTGTATATGAGTTTTAAGCAGAACAACCACACACATACCGTCCGTGGACTCCATGCAAGAGCCCCCTCTATCATCAGCTCGCATAGGATGGAAAAATTGTTAAAAAAGGGCAATCATGGAGTTGTAGCTCAATTTAATGCCATCCAGGTAGTCGAAATCAAGCCGTCGCCAATTCATCCTGAGATGCAACAGATTTTAAAAAACCATCTGCCAGTCTTTGACAAGCCTCAAGGGCTTCCACCCTCATGAGGGGAACATGATCATAGCATCACCTTGGTTCCAGGGTCCCAACCCCCAAATGTGCGCCCATACAGATATCCGTTCACCCAAAAGAATGAAATAGAAAAAATCATCAAGGAACTTTTGGAAGAAGGGGTCATTCGTCCCAGCATCAGTCCTTATTCATCCCCAATGGTTAT
The DNA here is from genome assembly GCA_000404065.3 of Pinus taeda. NCBI lineage: Eukaryota > Viridiplantae > Streptophyta > Pinopsida > Pinales > Pinaceae > Pinus > Pinus taeda. The sequence continues at coordinate 33,890 of APFE030167024.1, read as the reverse complement.
GGTGCTCAAAAAAGATGGGGAGTGGCGGATGTGTCCTGACTTCAGGGACCTCAATAAGCTGACATTCAAAGATAAATTTCCCATCCCGGTGGTTGATGATTTGCTGGATGAACTCAATGGGGCTCAATTTTTCACGAAGTTGGATCTTCGCTCCGGTTACCACTAGATCCGCATGAAGGAAGTCGACATACCCAAGACTGCTTTCAAAACTCATGAAGGCCACTTTGAATTCCTGGTCATGCCATTTGGTCTTTGTAATGCCCCCTCTACTTTTTCAGAGCCTTATGAACCACATTCTCAAACCATATCTCAGGAAAATTTTCCTTGTCTTCTTCAATGACATCCTCATCTATAGTTGCACGTGGGCAGCACATCTTCAGCATGTAGATCTACTCTTGCAACTGCTCTGCAAGCAGAAATTATTCGTGAAGATGTCCAAGTGTTCATTTGGCATGGCAGAGGTAGAGTATTTAGGCCACATTGTGGGGCGTGAGGGTGTCAAGGTGGACCCCAAAATGATCCAAGCAATGCAGGAATGGCCTCAACCTAAGACCTTAAAGAGCTTACGAGGATTTTTGGGTCTCACAGGCTATTATCGTAAATTTTTCCACAACTATGGTCGCATAGCGAAGCCCCTCACCCAACTCCTAAAGAAAAATTCTTTCTTCTGGAATGAGGAAGCACAACAGGCCTTTACAACTCTAAAAAATGCCATGTGTTCCACTCCAGTTTTAGCACTACCTGACTTCACCAAATCTTTCGTCATTGAATGTAATGCTTCGGGGACAGGTATTGGGGCAGTTTTAATGCAGGAAGGGCGACCGTTGGCCTTCACAAGCCAACAACTCAGTGGGAAGAATCAGGGCCAATCTACATACGAGAAGGAAATGATGGCCATTTTACATGCAGTCGACACCTGGCGACCTTATTTATTGGGGCGACATTTCCAAATC
>APFE030167024.1:3976-16525 GCA_000404065.3 Pinus taeda | reverse complement strand
GAATGGTGGTATAACACCAACTATCATGCCACCACCAAAATGACTCCCTATGAAGTAGTATATGGTCAACTCCTACCTTCACCTACTTCACATCTCAAGGGATGCTCAAAAGTCCAAGCAGTGGATCAACTCCTACAACACCGTGCAACTATGCTCACCCATCTTTGAGAGAATCTTCATCAAGCTCAGAACCACATGAAGCAACAGGTGGACTAGCATCACTCAGAGCGCCAATTTCAAGAAGGGGATCAGGTCTTTTTACGACTCCAACCATATAAGAAAACATCACTCAAAGACAAGGGGTGTCAGAAACTCTCTCCCAAATTCTATAGACCATATGAAGTACTTCAGCGCATTGGAGAAGTGGCCTACAAGTTGGCTTTTCCACCTACTGCAAAAATCCATCCAGTTTTTCATGTCTCATGCCTCAAGAAAGTGATTGGGAACAATTGTAGAATTCAGACTAGTCTACCAGAATTAGATGAAGAAGGGTCCATCTGGCTTCAACCAGAACAGGTCCTCAACACACGAGCCAAGCAACTGCACGGCCACATGATTAAGGAAGTCCTAGTCAAATGGAAATACACCTCTCCAGAAGATGCAACTTGGGAGCCAGCCACCATTTTGCAGCAGTTTCCACAGCTTTAGCCTTGAGGACAAGGCTAGTCTTAAGGGGGTGGGCATGTTAGGGTCCCACCCTAACCCCCTTATCTATGTAATGGGACCACGTCATAGTCAAGAGTCAATAAAGCCCATATTAGTAATTGTAAGTGGTTAATCCGCAATTAATTACGAAACCACAATTAGTTGCAAATGGGTCGTAGTATTAGATAGAGGGTATTAGTAATACGCGGTATTGGCCCGTGGTATTGCACGTATGAGTCATATATAAAGGATAGAAACTCCCTACGAGGAGTATCGTGTCTTATTTTGTAATCAAGCTCTGCTCTATTAGAGGTTGCCCCCTCGAAGAGGCAAGTGAACATTACTCTTTGAATAATAAAATCATTGCTATTCTGTGTTCTGGGTATCCTTTCTTCACCTATTCTCTGTTGTGGGTCACTTTTCTTCACATATTCTGTATTTGGGTATCATTTGCAGGTTAAGAGCATAACAAGTGGTATCAGAGCACTTTCTTGGGCACAAAAGTGGAGAATTTTTTTTTACTTTTGCAGGATTTCGGGGGCAGCGAGTTTTCAGATCAGATCTGTACATTTTGGTGCAAGATCTGCAAAATCTAATTGCAGATCTGGATTCTATGTGAAAAATACCCGATTTCAAAAAAACAATCGGTCGAAACGGAGTCTGGATGAAGAGAAGTATTCTTGTATGAACAAGCATATGGCTTGTGGAGTGTTCTCCTTCCTTAAGGAGTGAATGTATGGTGTTGCCCTACCATAAGGGTTTGATAATAAAGAAGCATTTCTATCTATTTAGATCTTTCTATTCTTGGGTTTATTTATATTTTCATATATTTCTGGGTTAGATCTACAACAAGTGGTATCAGGGCCAATCTACATACGAGAAGGAAACGATGGCCATCTTACATGCAGTCGACACCTGGCGACCTTATTTATTGGGGCGACATTTCCAAATCCACACAAATCATCACAGTCTTAAATATTTTTTGGAGCAACGCCTATCCTCCCCACAACAAAATAAATGGCTAGCCAAAATGCTGGGCTATGATTATGAGATCATTTACAAGAAAGGGAAAGACAATAGTGTAGCAGATGCATTATCTCGCCAATTTGAGGAGGAAAGTACCCTGCTAGCAATTTCCCTCCCCATTCCAGAATGGATTGAAGAAGCTCGCAGGGAATGGTTTTCACACCCCGGGCTCTCCCAACTCATTTCTCAATTACAAGCAGATCCACATTCCACCAAGGGCTATTTGTGGCAGGATGATATTCTTCACTACAAGAATAGAGTCGTAATATCACCAACATCCACCTTCAAAAGTCGCATTTTGGCATAAATGCACTCATCTCCCATTGCAGGACATTCAGGCTTTCAGAAGACGTATGCTCGCACCAGAAGATCATTTTTCTGGACAGGCATGAAAAAGGACATCCTTACCTTCGTAACCAAATGTGATGTCTGTCAATGCCACAAAGGGGAAACCGTCAACACACTAGGCACATTACAACCATTGCCCACTCTGGCATTAATTTGGATGGAGGTTTCTATGGATTTCATTACAGGCCTTCCAAAGTCAGGGAACAAGTCAGTCATCATGGTGGTTGTGGACCGATTGTCGAAGTATTCTCATTTCTGCGCTCTCCCCCACCCGTTTACACCCACCTTGGTTGCTCAAACTTTCATGGATCAGATCTTCAAATTGCATGGCATGCCCATTTCTATTGTGTCCAACCGCGACCCGATCTTCACCAGCAATTTTTGGCAGGAACTCTTCAGAATACAAGGCACTCAACTAAAACTCAGTACTTCCTACCATCCGCAAACAGATGGTCAAACTGAAGCAGTCAACAAATGTCTAGAAACCTACCTTAGGTGTTTTACTTCAGAAAAACAACAACTTTGGGTACAGTGGCTACCTCTGGCAGAATGGTGGTATAACACCAACTATCATGCCACCACCAAAATGACTCCATATGAAGCAATATATGGTCAACTCCCGCCTTCACCTACTTTGTATCCTAAGGGATGCTGAAAAGTCCAAGCAGTGGATCAAATCCTACAACATCGCGCAACTATGCTCGCCCATCTTCGAGAGAATCTTCATCAAGCTCAGAACTGCATGAAGCAACAGGTAGACCAGCATCGCTCAGAGCGCAAATTTCAAGAAGGGAATCATGTCTTTTTATGGCTCCAACCATATAAGCGAACATCACTCAAAGACAAGGGATTTCAGAAACTCTCTCCCAAATTCTACGGACCATATCAAGTACTTCAACGTATTGGAGAAGTGGCCTACAAGTTGGCTTTGCCACCTACTGCAAAAGTCCATCCAGTTTTTCATGTCTCATGCCTCAAGAAAGTGATTGGGAACAATTGTAAAATTCAGACTAGTCTACCGGAATTGGACGAAGAAGGATCCATCTGGCTTCAACCAGAACAGGTCCTTGACACACGAGTCAAGCAAATGCGCGGTCGCATGATTAAGGAAGTCCTAGTCAAATGGAAAGACACCTCTCCAGAAGATGCAACTTGGGAGCCAACCACTATTCTGTAGTAGTTTCCATAGCTTCAGCCTTGAGGACAAGGCTAGTCTTAAGGGGGTGGGCATGTTAGGGCCCAACCCTAACCCCATTATCTATATAATGGGACCACGTCATAGTCAAGAGTCAATAAAGCCCATATTAATAATTGTAAGTGGTTAATCCGCAATTAATTACGGAACCACAATTAGTTGCAAATGGGCCGTAGTATTAGATGGATGGTATTAGTAATACGCAGTATTGGCCTGTGGTATTGCACGTATGAGTCATATATAAAGGATCAAAACTCCCTGCGAGGAGTATCGTGTCTTATTTTGTAATCGAGCTCTGCTCTATTAGAGGTTGCCCCCTCGAAGAGGCAAGTGAACATTACTCTCTGAATAATAAAATCATTGCTATTCTGTGTTTTGGGTATCTTTTCTTCGCATATTCTATGTTTTGGGTCTCTTTTCTTTGCATATTCTGTATTTGGGTATCATTTGTAGGTTAAGAGCATAACATAATTCGAGCTGCCATCAATGGCATACTTGAGTCTTAAACCACTGAACGCCATTGGTGAAATTGAGATGTGATAAGAACCCGATTTCTATATTCGGGAACCACATCCTTCGAAATTCTCCTTCTTGTATACTATTCTTTTCCTTGAGCACCTTTGCTCCGATACCGTGTGGTAATCCCCATTGTAGATCAATAGATTATGCAATATACTAAAACACAATACAAGATCTACTTCTACAATACTTTTCGGAAGCTTAATCGAAATGAGCAAGATCAAGAGAACACATATAACTGATAATGAGAAATCAATCATACATAACACAAAAGAAATAACCCAGGAAAAGCCTTAGCCTAAAACCCTAATCTCTGTATTATCATACAAGTGGAAATCTTGTTCAACTTACAAAAAGAATCAGCTCTCAAGCTATCCTGCTCTCTCTGCAATCAAACAATATAGCTCACAAACTGAATAGACATATTATATGTCCTCCTCAAGCCCTCCAAGCCTCCTATTTCCTTGTGCTATTTTTCTTGGTGTCCAGTGAAGCCACATGTGTGAATTGGCTTCATCATACTCACAAAACCTGAAGAAGTAACAACACAATCCTCAAGGAAAGAATTCCTTCTGCATGCAAGCAATATTCACAATGGAATATTCTAGAAACTGATAGTACATTGCCCCTCCATCTGATATCAACTAGGAATCTATCTGAAATGACATGTGTGAGTTATTTATGAGAGAATAATCGGTTATCTGAAGTGCAGTAGTTACATGCATGCAAGCATTAACTAACTGAACTTACATTAATTCAACCAACTATTTGAATTAATCTAACGGGACTTGACTCAGTTAGCTCAGTCAACTAATTACAACCCAATATTACAACTCATCCCTATCTCTTTAATTGATGGATAGATTCCTAAATTAATGGAGAAGCTATTGCATGTCCCCACATAGACTTCATGTTTGATTTTCCTTAACTAATTAACTCAAGATGAATTAATTAATTATTTTGGAAACAACTGCCAAAATCAAATTCGAATTTTACTTCACTATTTTAGCTTAGGGACTGACTAAAATAGGAAGGTATCCTAAAATTCTATTTATAGAATGCTATTTTTAGCACTTCCATTTTTCATTCCTTATAGCTATGTTCAACACTGGTTGAACTGTTATTTATACAAGTGTTATTTTTAGCATTTCTTGTTGCTATTTTCAACACACATCTACCACAAAGATATGTGGGAATCCAATTTTGAACCACATTTTTTCAAGATTTGTCACGGGGTTATGCTTCTCATCCATAAATGAATCTATTACCAAGATGCCCCCAAATTCTCTCAAGACACCGAGATAGACAACCTTCCAGTAGCCTGATGGTTTGGGGAAGAGACATTTACATATATCAGAGTGTTTGGCAGCGTTGCCTCTCCCCATGTTCTCCCTTTCTATGTCCCAGATAAATTGATGGCTAGAGAGATAGCTTATCAGACATGTAGTGAAGGAGGGATGAGAAAAGCAATGAAGGAGTCAAAGAAGTCCATTTGGCCTCAATTTTCTGTATCATGTGGAGTGTTTGCATTACATGACTTTGGACATGCATTCAGAGAAGTAGATAATATGTTGTCTCTACAACTACCTCAGTTCCTCAGAAGACAATACGACCTATTCGGTATTGTCAAGGATTTTACCACTATAATTAAAGTAAAAATATTCAGCCATGAGAAGGACCCATTTGAGGATGTTTTCTTATAGAAGAATACCTTCAGAGAAGTTAAACATATGTCACAGATACTTTTTGATCAAGAAGGTCTTGAAACATTTTATAGCTACAGAGAAAAGAGATTATCCAAGGTTGAATTGGACCAATTGTTAACTGAACCAAGAAGAGAGCCCACTCCCAGCATAAGCATATATGGTGACTCTAAGGAGAAATCTAAAACCAATTCTGGAAAGGCATTCGAGAAGTCTTCAGAAAATAAGAAAAGCAATACCAGGGAATCAATCCAGGATACAACCCAGTCTACAACAAAGACAGATGAACAGACATTGACCATCAAGTAGATCGAAACCCACACTCCCCCTATACAGCTAATAAAGCCTCTGGTAATTGATTTGGAAGAGGAGTGGGATAATTTCAAAAGAAAACTCAACACAAAGGAAAAAGCACTGAAGACATACATGACACATCAAGAAACAACTCTGGAAATTATAACAGGGGTAACCGTGAATACTCAAGAAATAGAACATATTCTCATTACCCCCACCTCTGAGATTGTTTTAAGAATAGAAGAAATTCCCCCTCTTTATGTATTTTACAACCCATAGCACAAGGCCATTGTTAAGAGAAAAAGAAGGAAAATAACATTGGAATCTATAACTACTACCACTCTAGACAATGAGCTAATGGATGTCCTCTGGAAAGACTCATCCACTGACCCATCGGCCAACCTCACCAGGTTCTTGCAATTCATAGGTGCATACACTACAACAACCATTGACAAAGAAATAAAGGTACAACTGTTGCTTAAAGCAAAAGAAGACAAAATTTTGTCACTCGAACAATATTTACAACAAGAAAAAACCAACCAACAAGCAGAAATACAATTGGCTAAGTTACAGCAGGAGTTCCAACAAATGCAAATAGAACATCAAAGTAGCTTGGCAGACTAGGACGCACATATACAAATCATAAGAGATTTGCATAAGGATGACCCAAAGATCGATCAGTTTGTCACCGAAGTACTCGGCCTCAACTCCTAGCTCACACACCAAAAAAAATTGTTATGCCAAAAAATCTCACAGTGGAACTCTCATTGTGAAATAAGTGACAAGCTAATGAGCCAGGTTGTGGAATTGCAACTGGAATATGATGAAATTCTTAAAAAGGTTTCAGATTTCATAACCTAGAAAAATTTTGAGAATGAGAGAAGAGTTGACATGCCCAAATTGGATGAAACACATAAGGAGATCTTATTTGCAAGTTGGGGTTCTCGGCTCAAAGAGGCAGAACATGCAACAGAGGATGCATCAACAGTGGCAAACAACAACATTGAAAGTGTAAATGAAAATTTTCATAGTGCTAATCTTGTGGCAGAAACCACCCCTAGTTTCCTTTTGAATGCAAAACAACTTGAATTATAGTGGAAGCAGGTAGGAAAATAAAGAACATAAGCAATTAGGAAAATGACCAGGTTAAACTGGGAGGCTTATTGGCAATATCTGGTAAAAATGCACAACCAATGTATGACCCTGAAATGACTAATTGTTTCTACCGATAAAATGGTGCCAACGCTCATCAATGTTGTGTTTATAGGACAATTGAAAGCCAAAGTCGGCCAACCTACACTCCTTGAGACCATGCTATATATTTGCGATATGAAAGATCGAATGTAGGATTAGTCATTATGCACATTTCTATTTTTGTTTTAATTTTGCTTAAATTGAGGTAGGTCGTTTAAACCTCCTCAAATTTTTTTGTAATAATCTATTTTTAGTTTAATAAGTTAGTATTTATACCCATCTCATGCATTTAGAGAGGGGTCCAGAAACTTTTATCAGAAACATTCTTCAGAACATGCACTTCTGCTCCCTTTGAGGAAGTTCTGGTGAAATAATGGAACATGATTTATTTTCTACTTGAATTTGACATCCTGTACTGAAATTGCACTTCTATACTCTTAGATGATGTTGAATGATTTGAAAATAGATCAATATTGCTGGAGCACACGAGTAGAACATATTATAAATGGTATTGTTATCTCTTAATTCTTTCTTTACTTATGCATCAAGAAATACTTTATCTTCAAGTTATTTATGTATGAATGTTTGAATTTTAGATTGCCATTATTTCACTATTGTATGATGATGATTTGTGATTTATGCTAAATATATGAATGATTTTTATGTGATATATCTCTCATATTGTTTTAGCTAACTTTTTATATGAAATGATCATTGTTAAACGGATTCACTTCTTATTGTGATCGAACGACCTTTATTATCAATTACTTTCAGATATCATTTTAGATCGCATATTTCATACTACTCTTAGGATAGTTATAGTTAGATAATTATTTTTGATTAGGACAAACTGCACATCATTATTAGTTAAATTATACTAGTTTGAGGTTAAGTATTAATCCAAAAATCTCAAAAACATCATACCATTAGCACAAGCATAAAAATAGATTTGGAAACTGGTTCCATCATCACCAGTCAAAGACACTATTCCAAACGTAAAATGAGTTGTCCTAAGGTATGGACCGGGTGGTTATCCCCCTTGTTGAGGCAATGATTTCTGAGCCTTCAACATATTTGGCACTAGAAGGAGGGTCTGACTATGAATGGCAAGTAAATATAAACCTACATGCCATTCTAAGAGTAAAAATCCCTCACCATCACCTCCATCTTCTTGTTCGCATTCCAAATCTCCTATTCCCAAGAAAAAAGTTGAAAAGAAAAATATAGAGCCCACTACTAAAATCCTAAACAAGCCAGACAGTTCTTCTTCTAAACCCCCTGAAGTACAATATTTTATCCACAAATTGCAGGGGATTTAAATATCTCAAGAAGAGTAACCTTTAGAGACGATTCTAGGAAAAAACGACCAAAGGATCCTTTTGATCTGGAAGGGTTACAAAAAATCCTCAAGACCATGCCTAACAAAATGGTTGAGATAAAAAAATAAGTAGCAGAATCTTCTTCCAAGAAACCTTTTAGACAATATAAAAGGAATGACCCAAGCAATCCTAAACCTCCAAATGCTATATCGAATGTTGAATCAGATGGAGATGAGGAAGAAGCCTTAAGTGAAGAACAAATCGACGATGGAGAAATAATGGAATTACAAGGAATGTGGGATTTTATCCTTCCAAATGAAGAGGATCAGGAAGCACTACCCATTTCCACTAGAAGTAGAAATTAGCTTGATCCACCTCAATCAAGTTCAAAACAGAAAACTTAAATTCCACCTCCTAGAGATAAAGTTGTAGGTAAGAAATCTTCACTGAAATCTACTCAAACAAACCCTACCCAATCAGATTCTTCACCTTGATTGAAAACTCTGATAATTTCTGGCGAAATTGAATACAATATTATTGAGGATATGAAGAAAACCAGGGCAAACATCACCTTTCATGAGCTTAGTAAATTAAAATAATAGTAGAAGCTACTTTTGAAAGAACTCAAATCAATTCTGACTACCCTGCTTCCTGCCGCAGTAATATCATAGGTCGCTCAAGAAATGGGAATACCCCCTAGTATTTCTTCAAACAAAATTGATCCAACTGACATTTCTCTAATTGGTGGAAGATCTAAATCTCATACTTCACCATTTCTTCATACTTTTGAAGTCTTATTTAAAAACTTGCACAACTGTTTAGTTGATTCTGGTGCTTCATCTAACATTTTTCCTAGAACAGTCTATGCTAAGTTAAATGTCCAACCTTAGAAATTTGTAGTATGAATAGTATAATCAAATCGGTCTCAAGTTGAAGTTATTAGAGAATTTGATCAATTAACCATTAGACTCTCACCAAACCCAAAAGTTTGTCAAGTCATTGATATACTTGTAGCTGACATTCCTAAATTTTATGGCTTAATCCTTAGTAGGGACTGGTCAGAAAAGCTCCATGGTTACTTCGCAACCCATTGGTCTCACATGTGGCTTCCCCATAATGGCAAGCCAAATAAGATAAGGGTTGATCAAGAGAAACATCAAAAATATATAGTGACAAAACTAGAAGGACAAAATGAACCGGTAGCATATAGCAATAATATAATTAGAAATTATTCTATTAAGTCATTTCTAGGGAATTTCAATGCTCATACTTCACCTTTCTTAGAAAACTTTGTTGTATCTCAAATAAAAAATTATTCCCAATCAGACACGTCTAAATTTGTGAATTTTGTAGATAAACTTGTACATAAATATTTATTTTGCAAATTATTTTCGGATGGATCTAGATCCAATGATGGAGCGGGGTTAGGATGCATATTAGTTAGCCTAGAAGGGGAAAATACTATGCTAGCATGTAGACTTGAATTTGATTGTACAAATAATATTGTTGAATATGAAGCTTTGGTTCAAGGTTTGTACAAATCAATTGGTCTTAATATCAAATACCTCCAAGTATTTGGAGATTCCAAAATTGTCATTCGACAAGTAAGAAATACTATACACTATTTGTCAGGACATTTGAAACACTATCAATCATTAGCCCAAGACCTTACCTCACATTTTACATCATTTAATATTTCTTCAATACCAAGACTCCAAAATGCTAGCGTCGATCTCCTAGATAACGTAGCTTCCAAGCTTATTCCACCAAAAGATTACAGCCCATATCGATTCTCCATTGAATTAGTTTTTAGGCAATCTATTCTTGATAATATCACCAATTGGAGAGTCTTTAACAATGATCCCAATATCGTAAGCTTCCTCACTTTAGAAGGCTCTTATGAGGACTAGATAGTTGATGAAAACCAACATGACAACCAACAACAATGCTATATTAAAATATGTAGTTAAATTGGAAGATTTATATGACCTCAAGGATAGATTCAAATGATCTACTAGTTCAAAACTTCAGAGTTCAAATATGAGGTATGAATTAATCAATCTCGGAACTGACACTAAACCATAGAACATCAATCTAGGTCTCAATCTCACATCAGAAGAAAAATAAGCTTTTATACATCTATTGAAACAATATAAGAATATCTTTTCTTGGAATTGAGATGATCTTAAAACCTATGACACTTCTATTATTCAACATACTATTCCTATGACCTCTAATGAAAAACCTGTTCAGCAGAAATTGAGGAAAATTCATCCTAATTTAGAAAGCCAGATTAAATCTAAGCTAAATAAACTACTAAAGGCAAAAATTATTCTTCTTGTCAGGCATTCCAGGTGGATCTCCAATCTTGTCCCAGTCGGAAAGAAAAATGGTGATATTCGGATTTTTATAGACTTTCGCAATCTTAATAAAGCTTGCCAAAAGGACAATTTTCCATTGACTTCTATGGAACAGATATTACAATCAGTTCCAGGCTCAGAACTAATGTTCTTTCTAGATGGCTTCTTAGGTTACAATCAAATCTTAGTCCATCCAGACGATCAACTAAAAATCACATTCAGAACAAAACGGGGCACTTATGCCTATCAAAAGATGTTGTTCAGACTAATTAATTTCAGTGCCACTTTCCAAAGAGCCATGGACATTGCCTTCAAGGGTTTAGTAAACAGGTCAGTGGTAATCTACTTAGATGATATAACTGTATATTCCAAAACACGTAGTAATCATCTGATAGATCTAAAACAAATATTTGAATCTTGTCAAAAATATGAGATTAACCTTAACCCCAAGAAGTCTTTCTTCGCGTTAAGTGAAGGAAAACTCATTGGATTTATTGTGTCCAAAATAGGGATTCATATTGACCCTGATAGGATTAAAGAAATTTTTGAAATACCTTTGCCCCATAACAAAAAGTCGATGCAATCTTTCCCTGGTCAAATAAATTTTGTCAAACAATTTGTCCCCGACTTCTCAAGAATTGTATTACCCCTTCAAGCCATGATAAAGAAAAATTCTTTGTTTAAATGGGGTTAGTTGGAACATGAAGCTTCTAACTTGATAAAATAAGAAATCATAAATGCCCCGTCTTTAGCAACATCGAATTTTTCCAGTCATTTCACTTTGTACACTTTTCTTCTGAGAAATCATACATAGCCATATTGACGCAAGCAAATCAAGATAAAGCCAAATCCCCGATTTCTTTCTTTAGATCTAATTTACAGGGAGCTGAATTGAATTACTCAAATGTTGAAAAACAAGCTTATGCTATTTTAAAATCAATATAACACTTCAGACCTTTTCTTCTCAAAACCCACACCAAGGTGATAGTGCCATTCCTAGTAGTAAGAAATCTTCTAGTATAAAGGGATGTGGGTGAAAAAAGATAAAATTGGGTTATGACTCTACAAGAATATGACATTGAAATCAAACCATAAAACATTGTGAAAGGTTTTTGCAAGATGTTGGCAGGAGCATCGAATATGTCAGAATCATAGCATTTATGTGACGAGGTACAAATCTATGAGGTAAGCCTCAATGACACTGAATCAACATATGCTGATATAATATTCTATTTAAAAATGGATATGTTCCTCCACATTTGAGTTACAGAAAGAAAAGAGCCTAGATATTGAAAGCTAAACAATATGAAATGGTAAACAATGCATTGTTCAAAATGAATTATGATTCTATTTTGCTTAGATGTCTCGAGAAATCTAAAGCAGAGAAAGATTGTAGGAACTTCATGATGGACTGGCTAGAGGACACTTTGTAGGATATGCTATAGCACATAAAATCCTACGTGCAGGCTATTACTGGCCAACCCTATTTAAATATGCACATAGTTATGTAAGGAAATGTAAGATATGTCAGACAACTACCAGAAGACAGAAGAAACCAACATTACCATTACAACCAGTCAACATTGATCAACCATTTGAACAATGGGGATTGGACATAATAGGTGAGATTGTTCCTCATTCTCCTAAGCAGCATAAATATATCCTTACATCCATTGATTACTTCACGGAATGGATTGAAGCAATTCCACTCAAGGTAGCCAACTTTGAGAACATTATCGAATTTATAGATCAATTTATCATCACCAAGTTTGGTCTACCTTGTGCCTTAATGTTCGATAATGCATTTTAATTTTCGGGCAATGCTATGATAGAATTTTCTCTTAAAAGAGGCTTTAAACTTAAATATTGTGCGAATTATTATCCACAAGGAAATGGGTTAGCCGAATCCACAAATAAGAACCTTATCATGATTATTAAATGAATTG
>APFE030167013.1:2377-71153 GCA_000404065.3 Pinus taeda | reverse complement strand
AATTCTTGGATGATACAAAATGAAAAGACCTCCTTTCTATATATAGGAGTCTAAGGGGTCATAACATAAACAGAGCCGACATAACAATAATAATGTAAGGGCACAATAATAACAATAGTGGGCTTCTATGGGGCACAATAGTAACAATATGGGCACTAAATGGGTACATCAATATAATAAGGGGGTTGTACTAATAACAATAAGGGGTTACACTAGTAGTATAGGGGTCTAACACTAGCCAACCATAATAATCCCCAAAGTGCAATTGCTTCATCTTTCAAGTTAGCCCCCCTTCCTCTTGCCTAATGGATTTTATATTGTTGGTTTTGATCAATGCGAATCCACCAATCGCATCTACATATACCTCCCTATTGGGCACCATCAAAGAAACCCACTAGGAAGGATATGTGCGGGCCATTTTTTCTATGTGAGATCGAATGAGGCATAATATTGGACAACAACGGTGGTCTCAACCATGTTAGAATGTCATTGATAATCTTGTCCACATTGAGTGTTTTTCCCCCAAAAATAATTTCTTGCCTTCCAGAATTCCAAAATTATCACCAGGGGGATCCATCTTATATTTGACCCATCTACTCCACTATATCAAGCAGGCTTCTATAGACACACGTGCAATATGAGTGAAAGAGATTAAAATAGAGGTCTTAGTCCATACCTATATAACAACCGAGCAAGACAATAGGATGTGTTAATTTCTGTCCTCCTCTCGGCTATAGAGAACGCATAGTCCTAGTCCATTTATGCCTCTCTTCCTTAGGTTTTACTAAGTCAATGTCTTATTCTTCCATACAAGTCAAGTGTATCAAATGGTCTTTGATTGGGATTTGTACCTTCCAGCATCTGGTAAACCAATAATTTCTTTGTGTGTTATGTATACAACTACAAATGAAAAGGTTGGTATGAGAGACAAAGATAGAGCCTCGTTGCAATTTGCCCTCCCACCCAATCTAATCGTCGATCTTAGCTTTGCAATACCAGAATTACACAGCACATCAAGAATTCTTTCTTAGGCCCTAGCCACCTCCCCTGTCAATCCAATTTCCTTAGCCTTCTTCCATAATGGAATGATGGCTAACGATGTTCAGATAGCTTGAGCAAAGAAAAAGTACCCTCTGGAATTAAGGTGGCATGTGAGAGAATCAGAGTAATACATCTCGATTTGAAATCCCATAATACAATCCCTACCTATGATAATCTCCTTCCCCCAGCCAAATATCCAACATGCCCATTTTGAAATCTAGAATTTAACCTTATTGAAGCTGGCCCATATGGTGGATTGAATCAATTTTCCAATAATTCCCTCTCTTTTCTAGTGTATGACCTTTATTCAATTGAGATATTTTGATCTGATGATATCTCCCCATAGGAATTTACCGGATAATCCTCTCCATAATGATTTAATCAGAAGGGCCAAACCAAACAATTTTATATTCAATATACCCCAGCCTCCCACCCACTTAGACCTGGAGACCTTTTCCATCTTGCTGAGGTGGAATTAGAAGGATTTTTTGGTTCTAGCGCAAATAAACTTTTTCATTATCCTATTTATTTTCGAAATGATATTGGCAAGGAGATAGTAAAGGTGTGCCCAAT
The DNA here is from genome assembly GCA_000404065.3 of Pinus taeda. NCBI lineage: Eukaryota > Viridiplantae > Streptophyta > Pinopsida > Pinales > Pinaceae > Pinus > Pinus taeda. The sequence continues at coordinate 69,539 of APFE030167013.1, read as the reverse complement.
ATACTGCTAATTGTTGTAGGACCAACTATGTGAGGCTAACTTTGCCTCCAAGAGTTAAGAATCTATGTTCCCATCCAGAGATCTTTTTGTGGAATCTGTCGACAATCCATAACCAATCAATGAACCTATAATTATTTGGCTTAATACTGAAATGAAAATATTTCAAACCTAAGTTGATCAATTTTTCTTCCACACCAAAAAGGTTTGCAATATGTTCAATATCCTCCTATTTCCCCTCCCCGTATAGTAGCACTAATTTTCCCTTGTTCATAAGTAGCCCTGAAGCGCTACCAAACCTATAGAATATGTTATGTAAGGTTGCACACATCATCCTAGATACTATGCCAAATACAAGAATTTCATCTACAAAGAGGCAATGTGAGATATTAATGCCTCAACTCGCAGTGAGTGTTCAAAAATCATCCCCCAAGCAGGAATTTTTAATTTTGTGGTTGACTGCATCCATGATCAAGATAAAAAGCAATGGGGATAGTGAGCATCCCTGTCATAGTCCTCTGCCTGCCCCAAAGTAGCTTGTAGGATATCCACTAATAATGACCACATATCTGGTAATGGTAACACGAGCCATTATCCACTCAATTTTGTGCATTTGGAGGCCAATTTTGTGTAAAACAATGTGCAGGTATGTCCAATCAACACCGTCATAAGATTTTTGTAGATCCACCTTCATAACAACAACTTTCATCTTCTTTGTGCGGATGGAATTCATGCATTCCTATGCCGTTGCAACCTCATCATGAACATGTCTATCGTATAGGAAATCATATTGCTCTAGGGATATGTAAGTGGATAGTGTATTCTCAATTCTAAGTGCAATGATCTTTGAGATCAGTTTGTATACCAGGTTGCATAGAGAGATGGGCCTATAGTCATTGAAAGTCCTTGAGTCACCTTGTTTTGGAGTAAGTGCAATTTACGTGGAGTTGATTACCCCTGTCATGTTTCCTCCCAGTTTGGAATCTTCAACCATCTGCACTAACTCCAGTCTCATTAGATCAAAACAATGTAGGAATAGCTCGATCTTCCATCCATCTGGGCCTCGCCATTTATCCTTGGTGAAATATTTATGGACGTTGTGGACCTCCTCTAAATTTACATCCATGTATAATTCATAATTCTTATTTGAATCAAACATGGATGGATATCAATAATACCCCCATATCTTGTTCAAAATACAAGTGCCTTCTCTTGTTTTGTAGGCATCCTTGAAGAATGCTACAACTGCCTACTGGATCTCGGATAGAGTATGCACCATTCTGCCACTAGAGTCCTTAATTCCCCAAATGGTATTAACCTGCCTTCAAAAATTGGCATATATGTGGAAACAATTTGTGTTCCTATCCCCCTTCATTAACCATAGTGCCCTGCTCTTCAACCTCCTAGTGACTTCCTCTACATGTAATATATTTTTTTTCTTGGCTTCCAGGTATTTGATGTTATTAATTAGTTATGTGGTAGGGTTCCCCATATCTAGTGTCTAACCCAGTCTTTCAATCTCGACTTTAATGTCTGCTAGCTCACTAATCATATTATTTTTCTTCCTGCGTACCCATTTACTGACCTCCTTTTTTAATGTGTGTAGCTTCCCAAAGATATCATGCATGGGGAATTATATGTATCCATGTATTCCAAAATTCCTAAATCAAGGAAGTAAAATCATCATCTTCTAGTAAGATAAAGTTGAATTCGAAAGGCATGCCCAATCTCAACTCCTCCCTTTTCCATAATAAAGGGATGGGAAAGTTGACCTCTAATTGAAGAAGGCCCATTCTCTCTAGCAGATCTTTGTGTACGAGGAATCTATCAAGTCGCTTTGCAATGTGATGTGTTCAATCCCTACCATTTTGCCAGGTGGGAACCATTTTCTATGGTATAATGTCCATTAGGTTATTATTAGAGGAAATTGATTTTAGTCTATCAGCAAGGGGATCCATTATGCATGTTGATCACCGACATTCTTCTTGCAAAATGGTGGAATTTACATCCCAAGCCACAATGAGGGATCCAATTTTAAGGATATCAGTAGCCTCTATTCTATCCCAAAATGTAGCCTGGTCCCAATACAGAGCATATAGGTTGAGGATGCATAAATGTCCCATCAGTTCCCTTAGTCAAGTAGAGAGCATAATACCAGCGAAACAACTATATGCCTTGAACTTAACCCATCTTGGATTCCACAGTGTCGCAAGTCCCCTTGAGAGACTAAGAGAGTCAACAACCGCCATATTCCAATCAAATAGACTTTTCTTAAAATACTCTAACATTCTCTAAACATTGGTCATGGATTATTGTAATACAATGATGTGTGGATCAACAAAAACAAAGAGATCTCTAAGGGACAGGTATTTCAGCGTGTCCCCCAAACCCTGTATGTTGAGGGAAAGGCATAGGGTCATATCATTTGGATGTCGGGATGTGTTGCTCTAAGGGCTTGAGGTTCAAATGTGGAGCTAATAGGGATGTTTATGATGGAGGAAGAATCAACAAAATAAAATGGAATGATCTTGGGCCTCCCACGAAAATGTTTGATGTCTCGTTTATCCATGTGTCTCACTATGATGTTAAGAGTTGAATTGTCGCTAATCTTTGTAGAAGTTTGAGGGTTTTTTTATGGATAGTTAATGATTTCATATGAAGGGTTGGGTTGGAAAGTAAGAATTATATGTTGCTATCTATTGAGTTCATGGGGGAGGGTATAGGCGACTTGAGGGAGTGTGGTGATTCGCAGGAAAGCGAGTTTCCAGTGAGTGGAGTATTATTAGACTATGCCAAAATAGTGGGGTGTGGAGGGGATGTCGAATTTTTAGTGCCCCTCATAGTTTCCAAGGGAAGTGGTAGTGGAAACCCCAACATAGGTTTTGGGGAAAAACTCGGGGAGATGGGTGGTTATTTAGGTAACAGAGGGGATCTGGTCGAAAGTATAGAGTCTGAGTCAGTGGAATTCAAAGGGGACATGCGAGGGAAGGACGACCCAGAAAATGGAGAGGTAGAGGATGGCTAATCCAAGGATCTCATACTAGAATAATTAGGAAGTTTGAAATGAAGGGCACCTGAAATTTGTTGTCATAGTTTTCCTTTGGACCAGTTGGTACCCTTATTCCCGCCACCATGGAATAGAACCTTTGCCCATGCATCGTCCATCCCGGTTTTAGCCACACCACACATAGCATTCTTCCTCCAATATTTTTAAGGCCACCGTGCCATGAGATGTCCATTGTGGTGGCAAATCAGACAATGGATGGGAGTGCACAATAAATCCAACCTCTCATGAATGTGGATCTTATCCCAAACCAAATCCATGTGCTTAGGGAGTCTCCCAGAGAAACCCCACTCAATTAAGATCTAGGGAGCCTGTTTATCTTTGGCCCCCAAACACTCTAGGTTCACATAGATCAATTTTCCCATAGTGTTTCCAATGTCAGTAAAAACTCTTCTCATCCAAAATTCGATGGGAAGACTAGGTAGTTTAACGTAGATCAACTTGTTATGGGGGGTATCCCTCTGTGAGTTAAAGAAAACATACCATGTATGAAGTGATAAAAACCCATGCCTGTGTACCCATGGAAACCTGTGTATTTTATCCATATTCTCCTGATGTAAAAAGTGAAAACTGTACCAGGAATTTTTGACAGCTCACCATAGGCATGTAGCCGAGGAGCGATTTCCACTTAGTCACCACCCAATTCCTCATCTCCTCCTCCTATATGTTGGTGAAGTACCATCGACCCACCAAGGCATGTTTCTGAAGGCAGATCACCCCATCCAGGAGAACATCATAACCAAGACTCAGTAATTACGTGTGTGGAGATGTCTTGACCGACTCGATGTCTTGGTTTGGTCTTAGGGCCACGAGAGTTCGCATGTCACTGGATAAATAATGGAGGATCTCCATGTGCAACACTTGTGTAGTCCCCCTCGTGATGTGTAGAATTAATATGTAGCCCCATAAAATTGCAATTCTCATGTCCCCCCTCATCTGATTGTGCATGACATGGAACAGGTCGTGGGGTCAACCTTTGGTTAGAATGGCATGCTTCCTGAACCACCAAGGTGGTAAGGATGTACGCCTCATGTTTTGAGGTGTCAGATTTGAAGAGGTATGATATTTCCATAGAACCTGATAGAAAATATGTGGATGTCAGCTAGCCAATCCAACACGTAAGGTCAGAGTAGGTAGGAAAAAATGGGTGGTAGGTTTAGGTGTAATAAAGTTGTATTGACGCCAGCTAGGACAAAAGGGAGAAGATATAGATCATTGGTAATTAAAAAAATAATAAAGAGAAGATCTGATGGATACAAATACCATCACCAGCTAGTTTATGTAGCACCTAGCTACCACGATATATACTGCACCAACCACCCTGCTGCCTCTTCACATCCTAATTTGGAAATTTAATGAAAATAAATAGAAACATATTCTAATGCCAACACCCACTCAAAAAGGATGTTTGATAATTGAAACAAGATGACTACAGAATGGATAACAATAATCTGAAATGGCGTTGCCTCAGAAAGATGCCCACCTTGACAGTGTGAATACAACCATCATGAAATTTGAAACAATAAAAAATTTTGATTTCTATGTGGCGAGGATGGAATATGCACAAAAATATAGTATAGTCACTAGAAAAATTGCACCACCCAGACATCTAGTTTCAGTTGCGAACCATGCATAGTCCCAATCAAAAACTAGAAAATTGATTGAGATATCATCCTACACAACAACATCCCAAGCACGTCCACCACATGTTGCAGCATCAGACACTGATGTTTTTGCAAGGTTTGGAGATAATAAAAGTGTTAATCCACCATCGCGAGAGTGTGGAGAAATTTGTGGTCTCTATACAAGAACCATGCTCTTGGTTCGTAGTGGGGCATATAATTTTAATGATTTTGACCCACAGAGGCATGTGGTATCCCTCTAAATAAGCTCAATTGGTCACAATTGATGCAATATAGTATGAATAAGCAATGAGAAAAATGAACACAATGTGAAATATCTCAGATTTGGGGATGTGAAATGTGGCTAGGGGGAGGGAGGAGGGGAGATTTTCAATGTCCAATCAACCACCAGAATAAGAAAGGATTGTTGGCATTATGATACAGGTGTTGTCCTTTATGGCAACTCACTCAGATGACAAATCATTGTGCAGCAGGTTAATAGAAAATAATTAATGATCAGAGAGAGGTATACATAGGTTCACCTTGACAAAGGAGCATATATACGCGGGTTAGCAGACCAAAAGAAGCGTATAATGTACACACACAATTTCATAGAAGGAAAGGCACGCAGATGTTGGAAAACTAAGTTTTGGTCCATGGTATTTTGATCCATGGTATTGGTGCAAGGTATTTGGTCCGAGGTATTGACCCCAAGTTTTTGATCCAAGGTATTGGTCCTAAGTGGTTCTGGACCATGGTATTGATAAAGGCCTAAAAGTATATAAGGAGGAGCATATCATTAGGCCAAGTGTGTGAAAGTATTGAATATCTGATGAAGTGTGAGATCTAGTATGTAGGTTATGGGTTTTTGATGCTTTGCTTGATCTGAACCAAGGATGCACCTATGTGGATGATGATGGATGATGCATCGGGATCTTAAGGCTTCGAATGTATTATCATTATGTGGTTTCATCATGGATAAACTAGATTTGAATACTGACGCATGTTTTATTTTGCAAATGTTATGATCTGGGTATGACTGAATACTGAAATAAATGTGAAGTTTATCAATTAGTATTTGCAAATCTGTATGTGGGTTCACTTTGATAAAAGCATGTATATGCGTTGGTTCGGCTCATTAGAGTAGCATATACATTATGAAATAGCATATCTAAATTTCCAATTGGTTCTAGTGGATGTTGCAGAGTTTTGGGTTTTGCTTTGTGTTCTGGTGACTATGTTTTGATGGCAGAGCTTCATTGATTCAGTTGTTGGGTGATTCAGAGATTGATGATTGAGTATTTAATGATTGGTTAATACAATGGTTGTATTGCAGTGGTGATTAATTTTCAACTTCAATGTTGTTGATGGGTCTAGTATGAAAACTGGATGAAACATGGCCTTCATGTTAGGGTGTTGTGATCCAGGAGTATGCAGTCTGAAAATTTATGAAACGTGGTCCCTGGAGGAAGAGTGAAGGTTGGAGCCTTCAGTAGGCTAGTGCCAACGTACTGGTAAACATATCAGCCAGTACAAGAGCCGAGGGTTTGGAGCTCCCTTCTAGTAGTAGTCGGAAAATGAGAGAGTGTTGTAGCCTTCTGTAGGTCGGCGCCTATGTACTAGAAAATATATCAGCTAGTACAAGAGTCAAGGGGTTGTAGCTCCCTTCGAGTATTAGCTGGAGAATGAGAGAAGGTTGTAGCCTTCTACAGGTTGGTTCCAGCGTACTGGTATGAGTCTGCGCTAGTACAAGATTGTAAACAGGTTTTTCTTATGTTAAAGGAAGACGGCAGTAGGTGGTTTTCGTCCCGCATTGGGTTTCCACATTATATCATGGTGTTCATGTGTGTTTCTTATGTATGATGATCTGTTCTATTTTTATTGCACCTGGTTACTATTTATATGGTTAATGAAGTTCTTATGCACTTATTAAAGATCAACATATGATGAATTAATTGAATCATACATTTCCTAGATATACGCTAGTTACATTAATCACACTTGCATGTACATGCGTGTTCCCTTAACTGAAGTAGCGTATATGAATCAGATTATGGAAATGAAAATGTTATTAATTTGCTAATATTGATTTACCCCCCAGTATTATTTCCAACAATTGGAATCAGAGCAGGTCCTTTGGTACAAGCTTGATTGCTTGAATTAGATTCTTAGAACAATGGGAAATAAAGCGCATTAGAAGAAGAATACAACTCAAAGGAACAATGACAGCTTGTCATTAGGTTGAAGCAAGTATTCAGATTCTAAATCACCTCAGATTGAAGATGAACAAGCAAATGAAGCATCAGATAAAATCACAAATCAACAAGATCTATTTAACAAAAGGGAGTGTGCCCTCAAAGAATAAGTTACCAGATTAAAAACTCAGCTGGAATGTGCCTTCAAAATAAACCAAATGTTGCAAGATGAACTGATATCATTAAAAAATAAGCAGAATGAAGAAGATAAAGAACAAGAAAATGAGATTATCAATGTAAGGCAACAAGTGGAAGAAGGAAGAAAGGTTGCAGAAATATTGAAGAAACAACATCTGGAAAAGGAAGAGAAATATAAGGTTGAGGTAAATATCTTAAAAGGTAAATGAGAAGAAAAGGATAAACTGTTATGATTTTAAGACAATACTAATATTTTGGATGATATTCTTAGTAGTCAAAGATCTCTTGCCACAAAAAATGGTCTTGTTTTTTATGAATCTATTGAAGGTGGATCTACCTCACAGGGTGAGGCAAGGAACTCTAATGCAAAACCTGAAATTCTCAACAAGGAGATAAGAGCTCAACCCCATCATCAACCAAGGAAAGAAATTCTTCAAAGAAAATCTTTTACTCCTAACTGTGGAAGTGATAGATGGTTATTTCCTTCGATGAATAATGTTGAATGTTTTATATGTCATAATGTTGGAGATGTTGCAGCCAGATGCAGAAGTAGAATGGTGCAAGACCATCGCATAAAAGGATCATCATGTTCCATGTACTTTAAGGGATATTGTTTTTCTTGCAATATGTTTGGTCACAAAGTTATTGACTGCTATAGAAGGAATATGAAACATATGAGATGTTATGCATGTAACAAGCTTGGAAATATAGCAAAGGAATGCAGGTGAAGATTTTGGGCACCATACCAAAAGGAGAAAACATCATCACAGTCGAAGATATGGAAGAAGAAGGAAGTACAGTCAGAAAGATGTGGCATAGCAGAGTATATAGACATGACAGACTCAGATGGAGATAGAAGTGTGAAACTTCAGTGTTCTAAATCTCATATGCAAGTTTCATGAAGACAAGTCGCATATATACGTGAGTTCGAAGCTACATAGTCGCGTATATGTTAGTTTGAGAAAAAGAAATGGGAAAGACTTAGGAAAAGGAGTTTGATATGGTTCAGTCAATTCTTTTCTCTATTTGATGATGGTTACAATCTACTGATGATGTGTGGAAATGTGTTGGTACTCATAAGATTTTATTTAGAAGTGCTTTTGATCCTCACAAGTTAACTTGATGTATATCTGATTGATGATGATGCATTGATACTTCTTGTTGATATATGCATGATCAGATCTGACAGTGAATAGATGGAACATGTTTAGGGGGAGCATATGCTTCGAGTAATGCATTGTTGGAATTATGGTTAAAATTCTTTGGTGTTGATGCTTATGTGGCTAAATGATACATCTTGCTATCTCAGATGATACTTGGGGTCAAATTGTTGGTATTCAGATTAGATTCATGAATAATCACTTAAGTGGCATATTATTGTTGGTTGGCTAAGAGAATGGTATTGCAGGTATATAGGTTGCTGATGTTGATGACAAATACTTATGGTGTAGATATATATGGTGTATGATAGTTGATGACTATCATGGTCTTGTTTAGGTCTTTGGTCTAAATGTCTTTTATATCTTTTAAAGACCCATGAGTCATATGATGTAATTTGTACCCTCACTATGCATGGGAAGGATGATGTAATAATTTCTATTTCAATCATGTATAAACATTTGGTATATCACCACTTGGTTGGGTGGATGAATAAAAAATGGTGTATCCCCACTTGGTTGGGAGATTGATGTATGTATGAGTCATTGGTGATAGGAAGGTCATACTCACTTAGCTGAGTTGTAGAGTCATGTTATTCTTTCGAAAAATATTTTTGTAGACTCTGCATGTGCTCAGGGGGAGCAAGGATGGTTTAGTACATCTTAGCATGTACAAAGGGGGAGCTCAATCAGATATTTCAGCATGTACTCAGGGGGAGTATGGATAGCATAATGTATATTAAGGGAGAGAAAATCTTGGTCCACCCTTTGCCCTTGATGTCAAAGGGGGAAAGTGACTTTGTGTTCTTGTTACTGCCAAGTCCAAAGGGGTGATTGTTGGCATTATGATAGTGTTGTCCTTGACGACAACTCACTCAGATGACAGATCATAGTGCAACAGGTCAATAGAAAAGAATTAATGATCAGAGAGAGGTATACACAGGTTCACCTCGAGAAAGTAGCGTATACACGTGGGTTAATAGACCAAAAGAAGTGTATAATGTACACATGCAGTTTCACAGAAGGAAAGGCATGTACATGTTGGAAAACTAAGTTTTGGTCCATGGTATTTGGTCCATGGTATTTTGATCCATGGTATTGGTCCAAGGTATCTGGTCTGAGGTATTGACCCCAGGTATTTCTTCCAAGGTATTGGTCCTAAGTGGTTTTGGACCATGGTATTGAAAAAGGCCTAAAACTATATAAGGAGGAGAAGATCATTAGGCCAAGTGTGTGCAAGTATTCAATATCTGATAAAGTGTGAGATCCAGTATGCAGGTTATGGGTTTGTGATGCTTTGCTTGATCTGAACCAAGGATGCACCTATGTGGATGATGATGGATCATGGATTAGGATCTTAAGGCTTGGAATGTATTATCATTATGTGGTTTGATCATGGATATACTAGATCTGAATACTGACAAATGTTTTATTCTGCAAATGTTATGATCTGGGTATGACTGAATACTAAAATAGCTGTGAAGTTTATCAGTTAGTATTTGCAGATCTGTACTCGGGTTCACTTTGATAAAAGCATGTATACAAGCTGCTTCAGCTCAACAGAGTAGCATTTACATTATGAAATATGATATCTGAATTTGCAATTCGTTCTAGTGGATGTTGCAGAGTTCTGGGTTCTACTCTGTGTTCTGGTGACTATGTTTTCATGATAAAGCTTCAATGGTTCAGTTGTTGGGTGATTCAGAGATTGATGATAGAGTATTTAATGATTGGCTAATGCAATGGTTGTATTGCGGTGGTGATTAATTTTGAGCTTCAATGTTGTTGATGGGTCCTGTATGAAAACTGGATGAAACGTGGCCTTCATATTATGGTGTTGTGATCCAGGAGTATTGAGTCTGAAAATTTATGAAACGTGGTCCCTGGAGGAAGAGTGAAGGTTGGAGCCTTCAATAGGCCGACGCCTACATATTGGTAAACATATCGACCAGTACAAGAGGCAAGGGGTTGGAGCTCCCTTCCAGTACCAGCTGGAAAATGAGAGAGGGTTGTACCCTTCTGTAGGTCGACGCCTACGTACTAATAAATATATTGGCTAGTACAAGAGCCAGGGGGTTGTAGCTCCCTTCCAGTAGTATCTGGAGAATGAGAGAAGGTTGTAGCCTTCTACATGTGGGTGCTTGTGTATTGGTATGAGTTTGCACCAGTACAAGATTGTAAACATGTTTTCTTACATTAAAGGAAGACGATAACAGGTTGTTTTTGTCTCGCATTGGGTTTCCACCTTATATCATGGTGTTCGTGTGTGTATCTTATGTGTGATGATCTGTTCTATTTTTATTGCACCTAGGTTACTACTTATATGGTTAATGAAGTTCTCATGCATTGATTAAAGATCAACATATGATGAACTAACTGAATCATAAGTTTACTGGATATACACTAGTTGCATTAATCATAGTTGCGTGTACATGCACATTCCCTTAACTTAATTAGCATATATGAATCTGATTATGGAAATGAAAGGGCTATTAATTTGCTAATACTGATTCACCCCCCCTCTCAGTATTATTTCCAGCAAGGATGTAGATGGAACCTCAAGTGAGAGGGAGTGACTTCAAAAATCAAAAAAATATCAGTGGCAGAGGAAAAAATAGTGGAGGAGTGGAGGTAAATATAAAACAAGTGGGAGGATCATAATAAGATCAAATCAGTGAACCTCATACAAATATAAGAGTAATAACGTCCCTACATAAATAGTAGAGAGAGTATCGTCTGACTATCCCAATCTGCCACGTCCTTTTCCAAGAGGAAAAACACTTGTAGTGGCCTCATTCTCAGGTCAAGAGAAAGATCATACTAACAATTAGATACAAGAAGTTCCTGTGAGAAAAAATCCAAAAATTCATACCACCTTTCTACCATACATACCATCACACAATGCGATGTAGTCGCCCACTAGTCGCCCTCGAGTTGCCTTCCAGCCCTCTCTATTAATAGATTTATTCAATTAATAAATTACATTAATATACTACATAAACTTACTCAATTAATAGATTAAATATATTACATGAATCTATTACATAGATTTATTTAATTATTCAATTTATTTAATTTATTGGATGAATCTATTACATAAAATACATTTTATGTAATCCAAAAATTAAAACAATCCAAAAACTAGAAGAAAAAAAAGCATAAAACCATCAAAGATGGTAGCGTTGAAACCCTTTCCATGGAAACTCTTTTAGCTTCAAAATAACAAAGAAAAACCCCAAGAAAAAACCTTGCCATGTAAACTCTTTTAGCTTCAAAATAACAAAGAAAAAACCTAAGAAAAAATCTTCATAGACTACATCAGAATGACTGAATAGAGCTTGGCCTCAAAAAATTGGGTAAAATATGTAACGAAAACAAACAGAAAATCAAAAAAATATAGCACAACAAACTGCTTAAAAAACTACCTTCCGTTTGGAATTCAATTAATAGATTTAAATTTAAATTTTATAGATTAGTAATTTATTCAATTAAATTTAAATTTAATGTAATTTATTAAATTTAATAGATTTATTCCATTAAAGTAATAGATTTATTCAATTAGATTAATGGATTTGTTCGATATTAAACCAATGTAATAGATTCTAGAATATTCTAGAAATTTGCAATAGACATATAATAAATTGGAAAAAATAGATAAGTTAATAGCTATATTTTATGTAATCCTAGAATTGGAACAATCCAAGAACTAGAACAAAAGAAAAGTATAAAACCAACAAATGGACAGTAAATAAATAAGCATGCATATTAATAGATTTATTCAATATAAATCTATTGCATAGTAATATTTTATGTGGTGAATGCATTAGGTTTATGTTGGATTTATTATTTTTTATATTAGTTTTATTATCTAATAGATTTATTTTATGCAATTACCAATGTGATTTATTCTATGTAATAGATTTATGTAAAATTTATTTGATGCGATAGATTTATTTGATGTACTCCAAAAATTAGAACAATCCTAGAATTGGAACAAAAGAAAATCGTAAAAGCAACAAATAGATAGTAAATAAACAAGCATCCATATTAATAGATTTATTCAATATAAATCTTTACATATTAATAGATTTATGCATAGTAAAATCAATGATAGATTCATTCAATATAAAATCAATGGTATAGATTTATTCAATATTAAATCAATGTAATAGATTCTAGAATATTCCATAAATTTGCAATGGGCATAAGTTCAACATAAAATAATAGATCAAATTAATAATAATAGATACAATAATTTATTTATTAAAGGACATCAAATAGGTCCACTTGTTTATGAAAGAAAATACCCCACCTTTACAATGATTTGACTATTTAATTCATACACATGTGTAAATCATACCCTTTCCATTTAAACCTATAATGTTATTGAAAAAAAAATTTCCTAAACCCATATAATTTATACTATGAAACATGTATTTGTCATCCTTTAAGAGAATAAGATTTCTATACCATAGCAGTATTAACAATAACACATCCAAAAAAAATCCAAGAATTAGAACAAAAGAAAAACATAGAACCAACAAATGGTTGGTAAATGGACAAGAATGTATAGTATATCCTTGAAATCAATTCTTATTCATATAAAGAGACAATCATAAAATACAAAATATGTGTAATGCAAGATTGAGATTATAATATTCATTCGAGAGCTTGATTTTCAAGAACATTCTTCGATATAGAGATAAATACATCTCTTCAAGCTTACGATAGCTTAAATACAAGATTGGAATTATAATATTGATCCAAGAGGTTGATTTTTAAAAATCTCTTTCCATATAGAGAAAATATAATATATAAACTATTTTTTGCAATAGATATATTCACTATAAAATCACAGCCACATTTAATAGTGTGATTTGTTTTATTTAATAGATTTATGTAATATAAATAGACATTGATGTTAACATTAGTAATAAATATAAAAAATTAAAATTGACAAAACTATTAAGATTAATATGGATATCATTATTATATCATATCATTTAAACTAATTTTCACTTTTACCCCTGAGACGAATCATATTAGATGGTTAAAATGTCACCACAATTGGATGATGTGGATTAATCTGAAAGACTTTATCAAATTATTATTATTAAGTACAGTAGTATTCATCTCTAATATGTTATCAATTTAGCGATATCAATCTTTAATATTAATATGAAAACATCACAACAATATTAATATTGTAAATCAATATTAATATTGAATATTAAACATCAATATCTATATTATTATTATTATTGGTATCGGTAATAAATATAGATATTTAACGTTAAACATATAAATTATAGAAAAAAAAAATTTGCATGTAACACATTAGTGTCAACATTACCATTAAACGTCAATAAAAATATTTGTATTAAACATTAGGCTTGATAACTTTAGTTTTTATTATGCTCAATGACATTAATCATTAAAATATTTGGTAATTTTTATAACATTGGTTCATAATAGCATTAGGTTATTTCTAACATTAGGTTTATAAGATTGAATTTTTTAATATTAAAAAATAAATTTAATATTTATATTGAAAATAAAAATTATATTAATATTAAAAAATATTAGTATAAACATTAAAATCAATATTAAATATAGACATTGATATAAACATAAATATGGATTTACTAACATTAATAATATTGTATTGAAAACATTAGGTTCATAAAATTGTGATTTTTTTGTTGACTATTGTAATATTGTTCTTATCGCTCACTTGATTTTATACAATATGTATATGTGAAGTTTCTTGAATGTGTAGATGGAAAATTATGTATGTTACTTTTAATTTTATTCAGCATTAATTGAAAATTGTTTTGTTGATATCACCTTTGTTTTTTTTATGTTAGGTGATTTCATTGTTTGATCATGGATCTAGCTTTTTGGAGTTGTCTTCCTCTAGCTCCCTTTATTGGTTGTGATAAACATTGACATTGTTTGTAAGTAATGGAATAATTTTTTGTAACACCCTTCTTTTTCATTTCATTGCAAGCATGTCTCTACAAACGAATTTGGATTTATCGTTCCTTTTCTCAATAATGAAGAAAATTGTTTTTCTGTTGAATACCTTCATCAGAATGTGCAAATATCTCATTTTCATTTCTGACTCATAGATTCAAGATATAGAGTAGTGTCTACTATTGGAACAATGGTAGTTTTATCCTTACCCATATAATTCTCCCATTCACACAACTATTTTGTAATGAATCCATTTACAAAGGCTTTAAAAACATAGGGCCAATATGAATTGGAGACTGAGGATTCTTTTCATTGTTGGAAAATGTAAGCAACAAAAAATATGACTGGGTTGTTCGAAAATGTATATATAATAGAATGCAGTATAAATTTTATGTTTGCAGTAGCCTTGATAGGGTTTGGAAAAGGATTGATCTTCCATTTGGTGGAAGTTCACCCCATAAGAATGGAGTGTGTTATAAAAGTAAATTATTTTGGCTCTATCTCGGTATACAATCTACTAGTTTGATGTAATAAAAAATGAATGGGGTTTTTCATTTATTACAATAACTAAAGTATGGTGTATGTCATTAGAAATATAAAAGAATCAGTTGACATGCCCTGTCAATGATGGCTCCACTTCTGTATGGTCAATTTAACAACTAGATATTTTCCAATTAGGTCAATCGTGCATTGAATGAAGAGTTGAATACTTTGAGGATGATTAGGGATTCACATGGAAGTTGTTGGAAGAAATTTCTATAGATATAAGTGGAAAATGTCCTGCCTATCTTCCATTTTGAACAGTCCATGGTGTGGTTCTTATGTTCAACTGCAGTGAAGTTTCATTCCTATTATATGATATGATGATTGACCTATGTCTTCCAACAAATATTGATAATTCAAATAATCAATAGATGTTTGGGTTTTGGTAGCCAAAGCTGCAACTTTGAAATGATTTGATTGAGTCTGGAAATGTTTTTGCAATTTCTCCCCATATGGATTCCGTTGATGAGATTCCACCATTAAATATGGATATGGATTCTTAGGCTATTATTCCTATTAGGAGTTCTTATCAATATTTACATTTTATATACTCTCTCTAGTTGTGGAAAAAAATTCCATTTTTTTTTACTTTACATACTTTGGGTCTACATGCTAATACTTTAAAATTACAATTGTATGGATATTTATATGGATCCCACTGAGAGTTCAGGAAAATGTTTATGTATCAGATGTTGGATATTTAACCCCATTGCAATTTAATGGAAAATATTTCATACTGTATCCCCTTAAATTTACTTAATTACATGTAAATGTGTTTGGATGCTATGTAATTTTATTTCTTTGTATAATTAATATTAGTATGAGTTGTGTTATACATGTTATTTCTATTAGTTTTTTCTCATTGATTCTCAAAAAATGTTATATCTTTATGTACATTTTAATATTTACATTTGTATTTTGATAGTATATAGTTGCAAATATTTAGATTTACTTCTAGGTCATATAATTCTTATAGTATTATGTTACAATTATATGGGTTTCCCAATATGATTCTAATAAAAAAACACGAAAATTTAGACTTTTATTGTTTAGCCATTTGGAAAAATCCATTTTAATTTATAGTCATTTGAAAAAAGCCTTATAAATTTTGATAAGTTTATATGGTTGGAAAAATATCATACATGTTTTTCATGTTTTATATGGTTAACCAAAAAAAAACTTATGCCTTTTTCATTCTTCCATGTTTGATTATATTAGATATATGTTATGTTCCATGTTTATGGTTCCATAGTAAATATGTTATTATTCATTGTAGACATCTCATCCTAAGGCACAAGAAAACAAAATCTGCCACCAGCAACGCATGACAAGTCTAATGAAAGTCGTCGTTGATGGTATCGATAAAATAAGGAAGGAATTAATAAGCGTAGGAGAGCTAGATATCATAGAAGAATGAGTGAAACCACTCTTCAAAATGATTTTCTAATTCCTCAGAAGTATCATACTATGGATGATATCCTCGAAATAACATTTCCCATTGATAGTTGAGTGTCAGAATATGCTCCTCGTCAACATAAGTTCATTGCTCGATTCTCTCCTGACAATTTTCATAATATTGGGGAAGCATATTGTAATCGGGAAGAACATCACTTCAATAATGTGGATGAAAATGCTCACCTTAACCCTTCTGTGTCTGCAATTGCATGTTTCGAGCAAGGGAAAAGGTTGCAAAACATCCATTGTGGCGACAATGATGACAAAATATATGATGATTTAGATGATAGTTTAATTGGCCATTTGTTTGATAATTTGGAGCCAGTTGCTCGAAACATCTGATCTTCCAATTCCCCTTCTCAAAGTAAGTTTCTCCTAGCAAGAGAATCAATCATCCCTGATAACATTTCGTGTGGAACAATGAAGGTAGCAAAATCACATTTTGATCTTTGCTGTAATAGTGATTGTTTTATTAGATTCCTCTATTTAAATTTGTTTTGTTTACTTAACTTATAAGGTATTTTATTTTCTTGGAATAGGATACAACTCATTTTAATAGAGGTGTAGAAATTAACTCCCCAAGTGTTCCCTTTACTAATCTCATAAGTGAAGATGAAGCATGCCATAACCTTCCTCTACATTCTCCTGGACTATCAAATTGGAAATCTAATGTCAATGTTTAATGTATTTGATTTATTTTTCAGTTTTTGAATTTTTAGTTGGTTGGACATTAAATTTTGTTGCATATTTTATTTTCCTCAAATAGGACACAACTCATTTCAATAGAGGCATACAAATTAACTTTTTAGATGTTCCATTTATTGATGTTAGAAGTGAAGAGGAACCATCTCATAACGTTCATCCACATCGCCAAACAAATGTAAGTGTTGAATGCATTTGATTTTTTTCTCATTATTTTCATTTATAGTTAGTTGGACATTGTATTTTATAACCTTTTATGGAATAAACACAATTTTGTCTGATCAGGTTGGAGAAATAGAATCCAAAGCATCAAATTGTCAAAGTAATGTAAATTTTCAATGTATTTGATTTCTTTTCAATTTTTTAATAATTATTGGCTGGACATTTAGCTTTATAATGTATTTTATTTTGTTGAAACAGAAAGCATCTCATTTGAATATATCCATAGAAACTAACTCCCCAAATGTTGCATCCACTGATGTTAGAAGCAAAGAGATACCATCTCATAGCCTTCATACACATCACCAAACAAATGTAGATATTGAATTCATTTCATTCTTTCTTCATTTTTTCATTTATAATTAATTGGACATTGAATTTTAAAAGCTCTTATGAAAAAGACTCCATTTCATCCTCTCAGGTTCGAGAAATGCACACCATAAATTGGGAAAGGCCCTGTCATAGATCCATTCCACATGTTTCAAATTTGGGAAGGGAATCTTATGTTGTTGAAGATTGAGTACATTTTAGAAGAAATTTTAGTCTTCCAGATGGTTCTAAACATGCTTCGACAGATAGATATCATATTCATTTTGATGAAAAAATGATTGTAGTGCATAAAATATTTTGAGCAAAGATAGATATCCTATCAATTCTCCAAGTCTGACACATTTGCCAAGAATCATATCCTAGAATCCAAGTTTTAAGAGATTTTGATGGACTCGTTTCTAGACGGTGTAAGAATGAAAAGGTGCCCATTGTTTTTATTGATATAATAACATGGATCCTAGTGCGAAACCTCATATTTTAAGAGTTCTTACACAATTTGAAGAAATTTTAATAACATATGTGAATCCTATTTTACAAGTGACACATGCCCGAGGTGGGCAATATAAGTATAGTGGCCACACAATTAGATTTCCTCAAGATATTTCTAAAATTGTACAAAGTCTTCCCCAACATGCTGAAGATCTTGACTTTATAATTATGAGGAGGCATGCCGCTCAGTCTTAATATTATGAATGTTATGTCAAAATATCTCGAGTGATGGCTGCATTGCTTTTCAAAGTCCAACATGATCAATATTATCGAGATGTTCTAATTGACTATGATTTAATGAATACTCTTCCTAAAAGATCAACATATGCCTCTTATCCTAGTCAGTTTTTTCCCTCTTATCCTTCTTCTTTTGTTGCTCGCCTACCAAATAAATGGAGAGAAGTGGAAGAAATTAGAGAATTTCTTGATAATTTTGATTCTTCACCTATTCAATAAATGGATTGGCCCAATATTTGAACCTCTCCAGTGAATGAATATAATATAGAGGTTTTATTAGATATGAAATTCCCCACATTATTCCCCATTAGTGATGCTGATTGGTTGCAACCACATATTTGTAGTGGTGGACTTCATGAGTATGCATTGCATATTCTTAGATACTATGATCAGACATTTGGAAGCCATCCTCACTTTCAATGTTACCTATTGAACATGGTAATGCAACATTGGACCCTAGCAACTGCTGCAATTTTTGTAAAGAAAAATTTACGTAATAACTCACCTACAACAATTGAAGAGTTGCATCACCAACTTTCTGATTTACCAGATAATAAGTTGGTTGATAATATTATGTGGTTTGGTTCTTCTCTAACATGTACAAGGGAACACTAGACTAAGTGATCGGTTGAATTGACTAACATGATTCCTCAGTTGGGATGTCCATATTTATTTTTTACTTTGAGTGTCGCTAACACAAAGTGGCCAAAGTTGCATAACTGCATGCTCATACATTCACATTCTCATTTTATAAATGAGCATCATATGAAAATTGAGAATTTTATCCTGTACCCTTATATTGTTACCACATTTATGCACCATAGATTCTATATAGTTTAAGAGGAAGTTATCCAAAAATATCTTAAATCTAAGGACTTCTAGGACATGTTTGTGTTGTTAAATTTACTTTCTATACTTTGTCAGTTTTTTATTATGTTTCTATTTATATTGTTTGTAGTAACTACATATTCATTTTCTTCATATATGAGTGGCAACATAGAGGTTTAACACATATCCATGGTTTCCTATGGTTGCAAGGCACCCCTGACTTGGAAATACTTGATTGGTCAAATGCTTCTGATGTATAACTTGCAAAGAGATTCTTTGACAAGTATGTCAATACATGGAATCCATGAGACATACATCATCACAACATAATGGTTCCATGGACCCTCAATGATGACCATTTCCTATTGAATATTGATCATATTTTCTCTTTAAACCTCATAATGATTATGAAGAATTGTTAGACTGTGTCCAAAGGCACACAAGTTGTAGTGTAGATTCTTGTTTGTGCAAGAATGGAAATATCATCACATGTCGGTACAATGCTCCATAGGATCTTTGTGATGAATCAAGATTGTTCATAGATGATCAAGGAAGAAAGAATATGAGCCTTTAAGAAATGATGATAGGCTCAAAGTATATAACATTGACCTTCTAACAATGTGGCATGCAAATTTTGATTGCTAACCAATTCTTTCTCGGTATGTTTTCTTTAAATTTATTACTAACTATGCATCAAAAGTAGAAAAAGGTCTTAAAGTTATCATCATATGTTAACTATAATTTTAAATCCTATTGTCCCTAACGATCATGCTTTATGTGCACACGAAGGGTTTCTTATAGAAACGAGTGCTAAAAGTGATATTGGAGCACAATAAATGTGCCATATGTTGTTTAAGCTACCTCTTGTTGTTTGTAGCTAGAAATTTGTTTCCTTAAATGTTGGAAGAAAGATTTTCAGGAAAATATCAAGGGATGGTTTGTAATGTTCATCTGAGAATACCTTATTTCAACATTATCAAAAGATACCATTTTTCCTTGAACATCTATCTTTGATAGAAACAAAAGGATATAGGACGTTTGGTAGAAAGTCTAAACACGATCCATGGAAGCCTAAAGATGTTCATGCTATTGCTCGTGTTTGGCCACAGTTCTATTCCTAGTGAGGCTTTAGATGAATCTATGAACATTTGTTGGAAAAAATTGCTCTTGTACAAGGAATTTTGTGACATTCTTCCAACAATTGGCCTTCCAACTGAAATTATTATTGAATTGGAGGAATTTCAATATCGAGAATGGCGTGTTGATCGAAATCCATCAATTGTTGGAAATATTGAAGATGAAGAAGATGGTAATTTTTCTAACCAGGAAATGAATCTTGAAGATGAATTTCAGGAATGGCACATTTTCTCTCACTTGGATCCACCAAATCATGTGAACGTTTCTTATCTTCACACCCTTGGTTGAAGGGACTTTGATATATCCTTTGACTGGAAAAGTAAAACTATTTTTGATGATGTTGCAGAAGAAGTTGTTAATTTTATAAGGAATGGACAATCAAGGGGTGATATTGTTGACATTTCAAATATAATATTTTCATCTCTAGGTTCATTGACAGAAAAACAATGACTTTATTTTGAAATCGTTTTAAGGAACTTTGCTAAATATGAGAGTTGTGAAGCTCTTCTTATGATTGTTCAGGGCACTGCAAGGACTGGGAAGTCCTTCCTTAACCATTGTATTTTTAAATCTCTTTCTAATTTTTCAAGTAATGGAAAAATTCATTTGCTTCTTCTTGCCCCAATAAGAATAGTTGCTTCTAATATACACGGAAAAATAATACACTGAGGTCTAAAATTTCCAATTAAATATATGCAACCACTACAGGGGAAATCACTAGAAATATTACAAGAATAAATTAGGCATATTCGATATATATTGATTGATGAAATGGTATTTCTAAGATCAAGTGTTAAGTTATGGTATGTTCTATGCTTATAACAATTTACTTCCTTTTTCTTATTATATTCCACATATTAGCAATCACATGTACATAAAGTAAAGTGCAGATGCAACATTAAACGATTGACAGAAAACAAGCCAAGACAAGAGACACAAGATGTGGTGGCTAGCCAGGGACAAACCCCAAAATGTGTGGGGAAACCCTTTGATCAAATCTTCTTTTATCTTCAATAATTCAGCAGAGAGAAATAGTACAATAAATTTGATTCATATCAGTAGTAGCAAACCCTAGATCAGCAGTATCAGCATTAACAGTTTCATTATCAAACTAGGGCAAACGATATCTCACAAACCATTTGTCGGATTGAATTCATTCCACCACCAAAAGTTGCATCTTTCAGAGGAGATCCAGATGGAACTACAGCATAGTTCTAAAGAGGAGATCTTCTAGTCCACGCAGTTCAATCTTTACTTCTGCAGTTGTCGCTTCAGTTTCAACAGTTTTCGACTTCAAACTAGGGCAGTCGATATCTTGCAAACCGTTCGCCAGATTGACTTCATTCCACCACCAAAAGTTGCGACTTTCAGAGGAGATCCAAATGGACCTACAGTGTAGTTCTAAAGAGGAGATCTGATTGTCAATGCTAGTCAAACTTTGGATCTGTAGTTGCAGCTTCAGGTTCAATAGCTTCCGGCTCCACATGTGTGAGAGAGAGACCCTTTTCTGCGCAGTAGAGAAGAGACTCATTTCTGCGCAGTAGAGAGAGAGATGTGATGAGATAAGTGAGTCCAAATGAGGAAAAGTCCTCTTATATCTATACACAACGTTGGTGTTTGAATAGATGCGACTGTTGGGCTTCTGAGCCTACATGAGTTGTAGGTCAGCCTGATAATAATTCCATAATCAAAATAAATTCATATCTCCATGAATACTTATCGGAATCTGATGATCTTTATATCAATCCTACACCTCTCGACGAGAGAAATCTAATAAAAATATTATCAGCCATGAATAAGATGACCCACATGGAGTTTTTCCCTAGTTGCCAATTTTAACACTCCCTCTCAACTAGGGAGAACTTCATATGTAATCTGTCTATCGGTCGTTACTATTCATCCATCAAATGCACTACCTTGGACATCCTATCCCCTGCCCTAATATGCTCTATTCCACCTATTTTACTTTGTCTTGTTCTGCCCTGTACTAATCTGTATTGTTTTGCTCTGTTCTGCTCTGCTCTTGCATTGTTCTATTCTGCTCTGCTTTTGTGTGAATTATGAAGAAGAAGAAATGATCGAGGATCTATCATACTGACTCAAAGTCAGTCTCAAAGTATGTACCACTGGTCCCAGACTAGTCTCAACCAACCCAAATTTAGCGTCATAGTGAGTACAACTCCACTGGTTCTAGACCAGTATCATCCTCCACTGACTCAAAGTTAGTCTCAAAGTGCGTACCACTAGTGCCAGACCAGTCTCAGCTGACCCAAAGTCAACTTCATAGTAAGTACCACTCCTCCCACTGGTCCCAGACTAGTATCACAGTCTCAGAGAGTGTACCATTAGTCCCAGACCAGTCTTAACTGACCCGAAGTCAGCGTCATAGTATGTATCACTCTCGCTGGTCCCAGACCAGTACTGCACTGACACAAAGTTAGTCTCAGAGTATGTACCACTAGTCCCAGACTAGTCTCAACTAACCCGAAGTCAGTGTCATAGTATGGTACAACTCCTACCACTAGTCCCAAACCAGTATCATTGATCCCAAATCAATGGAGGTCATCCTAGCATAGGGAGTACGGTAGATACAATGATGCATCCATCGGTACTACTATGGTCCCTAACTTCATTCCCTTCTCATTGATTAGATGAGAAGTACTTCCCATGAGTCCCAGACGGCATGGGTAGGATGCCTCGACAGGAGAACTAATCAATCTTGTCCTCACATGAGAATAGAACAATCCTGCTACAATCGCCATGGAGAACACATCAATCCAGGCCACCATGGAGAACACATCAATCCAGGCCTCACAAGAGAACACATCAATCTTGCTACAATGTCGCCACGGGGTGTACATGTATACCACCAGGGGATAATGAATCATCCTGTGGTCATATGCTGCTCCAAGAAGCACCCCGCACCCCCCTGGATCTCCCAGAGCTCAATGCATCATACATGACCCTCATCGGAGGGTCTTTGAACAACTCCAAGTTGTTCTCAGAAAGTCAGAAATTTTACTTTCCCAAGGGGTTTTATCAGAATGTCAGTGACCTGTTCATCTGTACTGATATGTTGGAGCCTTATACTTCCCCGCTGCACTATATCATGAATATAATGGAATCTGATATCAATATGCTTAGAGGGATTAATAAATACGGGATTCTCTGAAAAACGAATCCCACTCTGGTTGTCACAAAGGATCACGGTGGTATCCAATGTAAATCTAAATAGCTCACTGAAGAGCTTTTGCAACTAAACTGCCTCACAGGAAGACATGCTGGTAGCAATATACTCTATTTCGACGGTGCTCAAAGCCACTGACTTCTACTTCCTGCTCATCCAGGATATCGAAGCAGATCCCAAGGAGAAGAAACACCCAAAAGTGCTCTTACGGTCCTCCACATTGCCTGCCCAGTTAGCATCTGTGTATCCAAATAGTCTCACATCTCTGGTAGTGTATCTTAACCCATAAGTGATAGTGCCATGAAGATATCTTAGCAGATTCTTGGCACCAATCCAATGTATGTGGTGGGATTCAACCATATGTTGACTCAACATGTTGACTGCAAAGCATATATCTGGACAGGAGTTCACTAAGAACATTAATGCTCCGATGAGTTGCCGATACTCGGTAGCATTTTGTAAAACAAGTCCAGCAGCACCACCACTTAACTTCTTGAAGTCAAGCTCCATCGGGGTAGTTATAGGCTTGTAGTCCACCATACCAAATCTTTCCAATATCTTCACCACATATTTTCCTTGAGATAGGAAAGTTTCTCCTGGCTTTTGCCACACTTCAAGTCCTAGGAAATAGTGCATCAATCCTAGGTCCTTCATTTCAAATTCAGAAGCCAACGCCCTCTTAGATTTGAGAATGAGAGGGTCTGCACATGTTAGAAATAGGTCATCCACATACAACACCAGTATGAGAGGTTTATCATCTTCAACCTTAAAGTAAAGGTTAGGATCGGCTTCACTCCTAGTGAATCCCAGCTTCATCAAGTAGTTGTCGATCCTCTCATACCATGCTCAGGGTGCTCGCTTCAGCCCATAGAGAGCCTTCTTCAACTTGAATACATGAGATTTTCGATCATAAATTTCAAATCCTTTGGGTTGCTCGACATAGACCTTTTCTTTGATCGAGCCATGTAAGAATGCATTCTTGACATCCATCTGATGTAGGTTCCATCCTTGTGAAGCGACAAGGGCTATGATTGAGAGGATGGTCATATATCTGGCAACAGGTGAAAATATCTCATCATAGTCTATACCTTCCTTCTGGGAGAAACCATGAGCAACAAAATAAGCCTTATACTTTTCCGTACTTCCATCTACTGCATGCTTTATCTTGTAAAGCCATTTGGAAGTAACAACTGTCTTGTCATGGGGTCTAGGAACTACTTCCCAGACATCATTCTTCATGATAGACTCATATTCTTCGGTCATAGCATCCTTCCATACTTGATGCTTAACTGCATTTGAGAATGATGAAGGCTCATTTTGTATGATCGTGCTCATGATGGTCAGGTATTCCTGATACCTATTAGGTTTCTTACTTTCACGAAAGGTTCCTCGGGGTGCAGCGTGTCCTTTAGCATCATCAAGTAGCCCCCTAAGCCATTAAGGCCTCTTCCTAGAAGAGGAAGGCTCATGTGGAGGAGGATCAATCAGATCCATGGGTTCTTCTACATCAGGCATTGATTCATCATCCTTTTCTTTCGGTTCCTTCGTGTCGGCTTCTTGAGAGCTCCTCAAAGTCGGAGGATTGTTCACCTTATTGAGAGCCATATCTTTGTCAAAGGTGACATCATGACTAATTAGGACTTCCCTTTGACTGGCTACATAGATTCTATAGCCTTTAGTATTTTCACCATAGCGCATGAAAATTCCCTTCTTTCCAGATGCACCCAATTTATGTCTTTTCTCTTTCAGCACATGAAAATATACAGGGCTTCCAAAAATTCTAAAATCAGAAACATCAGGTTTCTTACCGGTGAACTTTTCTTCAGGAGTCTTGGAACCCAATGCTTGATGAGGGCATCAATTTTGTACATATACAACAGTGTTTGCAGCTTTAGCCCATAGAAACTTCGGAATTCTTTGATCATGTAGCATGGCCCGGACAGCTTCCATAATTGTGTGGTTCTTCCTTTCTGCCACACCATTATGTTCAAGAGTATATGGTGTAGTAGTCTCTTTCTTGATGCGAGCCTCTTTACAAAAATCATGGAACCCATTAGATTCATATTCAGTCCCATTATCAGTTCTTAAGATCTTGATCTTCTTTTCAGTTTGATTCTCGATTAGGGCTTTGAAGTGTCGAAACTAAGGGAACACTTCATCCTTCTTTTTCAAGAAGTATATCCAGGTCTTTCGAGAATAGTCATCTGTAAAAGTAAGATAATATGAATATCCTCCCAAGGAGTTCACAGGTATCATACCTGATATGTCTGAGTGAACTAGTTATAATATATCCGAGATCTTGCTTTGACTTGAAGGGAATGGTCCCCTTTTGAGATTTCCTTTGGCACATCCCAGACATACACCTTCTTTCTCTACTTGGAATTCGGCATCCCTGTTACCATCTGTCTTACATCGGGCAGAGCTTTGTAATGAAGGTGGGCAAACCTCTGATGCCAAAGTTCAGACTGAAGCATTGTGTCACAAGTCATGACACCTAGTAGACTTCCACCAACGTGATATAAAGAATCAACTCGAAACCCAAGAGTGAAAGCATCTTTAACATTATTTTTCCATAGACATACCTTCCCATCACTAAAGGTTACCTTGTAGCCTTTGTCTTCCATTGCCAAGATGGATACTAGGTTCTTTTTGAGATCAGGTACATATAATACATCTTGTAAGTGAATCGCATTACCTTGATTCAATTTGAGAGAAACATTTCCTACACCTTTCACTGGGTATTTCATGTCATCTCCAAGGACAATTTCCAGGTTAGTTTCTTTCTCTACTAGATTGTGGAGTACTTCTTTGTAACCAGTGAAGTGTTTTGAGGCACCACTATCAATGAGCCAAATTCCCATTGAGTTCGAAGGAGCGGAGGTAGATAGAGCAACTGGTAGATAATATTCAGCCTGCTTATTGTCAACAGTGTTAGATTCATAGCTGGAATTTCTAGCCTTCTTGAATGGTTTCCCTTTTCCTTGATTTCCAGCATTCCTTTTACCTTTGTTGTTGAATTTTCCATTTCTTCGATTACCACGAGAAGGATTGTTACACAAAAAATTGTCACCATGACTTTCTGTAATCAATATGAGTCTATAACCACTCATACATACGTCCTTTGCAAGCCTTAAACCTCAGCTATGCATATCAAGCTTTGAAAATGAGAGAAAGTCCTTAAAAATCTCTAAAACTCTGGTTTCGCACTTTCTCTTAGCCTTACCTGTGGTGCCACACTCATTGGTCATGTCCCCTGTGCACCTGACCGCTCTATATCTGCATATATGGGTGCGAACCCCTGTAAAAGTGAAAAGGCATGAGTTTATTCTTGAAAACTCACTTTGAGTCAATTCTGGAAGCTTCTAGAGGGAATCTTGCGCTGGCAAGTTCGCTCCTTGAGGGTGCATGCATCCCATTCCTTAAGGAGCTAACCCCTTGATGTGAGGAGGTTATCCCCTTGAAGGAGGGCTCTATCCCTTCAATGGTGGACTTGTAACCTCCTTCTCATGCACTATAAAATGAAGCCTTGGGCTGGTTACTTGGGAGGTTGAAAGCTGAAGATTCTTGAGGGTAAATACTGCTAGAAATTAGACTTCCTTTTTTAGCTTGTGAGAGGAGAGATCACATACCTTTCATTTCATTTGGGAAATGAGTGAGGCTTGTCAAAGTAGAGGATATTCCTCCTAGACCCTTGAAAGAGCTTGTGCAACATCAAGGCAAAGGTTGTAAGGTTCTTTTATTCATAAAGTTAATACAATCAAGTTTATTTTTCTCAATGAACTGTCTCTGAATTCTAAGAAAAGATAGAAAAGATAGATCAACGACTTAGAATTCAGCCTCTTCGAGGGGGCAACCTCCTTTACATTACATAAATGAACAATTCTTCGATGATACAAATGAAAAGACCTCCTTTCTATATATAGGAGTCTAAGGGGTCATAACATAACAAGAGCCGACATAACAATAATAATGTAAGGGCACAATAATAATAATAGTGGGCTTCTATGGGGCACAATAGTAACAATATGGGTACTACATGGGTACATCAATATAATAAGTGGTTTGTACTAATAACAATAAGGGGTGACACTAGTAGTATAGGGGCCTAACATGCATCCTCAAATTCTTTTCCTTGAATGGATGTGAGCTTTAATTTTTGTTCCATTTGAGTAGTTAGAGGATTGCATTCATCCATGCCAAACCTATTCAATAGATCTCCATCGTACTTCTTTTGAGAGAGGAATATGGACTTCAGATGTTGAGTTACTTCAATACCAAGATAGTAATGAACACAACCCAAATCAGTCATTTCAAAAGCTTTCCTCAATTCCTGATTTATGGATGCAATGTAGCTCTCATTGTTCCTTGTCATCAAAATATCATCTACATATACCACAAGATATACAATTGTTTTGCCAACTTTCTTGACAAAGAAAGTTGCATCATCAAGATAATAATGTTTGAAATTGAGTTTCAAAAGATGCTCAGTTAGTTTTTCATACTAGGCTCGCGGTGCTTCTTTGAGGCCATATAAGGATTTCACAAGTTTTCATACTTTATGTTCATGTCCTTTCACAGCATATACTTTAGGTTGGAACATAAAAACACTCTTTTAGATCTCCATTCAAGAAAGCAATGTTTACATCCATTTGATGGACTTGCCAACCATTCTGAGCTGTTAGGGCAAAGAGTGTCTGGATGGTAGCCTATTTTGTTGTGCAGGAAAAAGTCTCCTCATAATTGACCCCTTCCTTATGTGCAAAAGCTTTTGACACAAGCATACCTTTGTGCTTGTCAAGTGAGCCATCAACTTTATAATGTTCTTGTAGACCCACTTGTAGCCAATTGGTTTGGTTCCCAATGGAGGATCAACTAGCTTTCAAGTGCCATTCTTTATCAAGGCATCATACTCCTTTTGCATTAATTCTTTCCATTCATCATGAGAAGAAACTTCTTTGAAGGAAGTTGGTTCAAAATCTGTAGACATTCAATTCACAATCATAAGAAACATCCATATCAACAGGTGAATCAGAGTCATCTACATCACCTCCATTTTTCTGGGTTGAATTTCTAGTTCTTGTCTTTCCAACCTCATTAGGATGAAAGATTTCAAGTGTCTTTGTCTTTGTCAGCAACTTTGGAGGACATTTCTGAGATGGTCCAGGCTTCTTAGTTGATTGAGTTGGGACTGAATCAAGATTGAGTCTCCCAATTCTATCAATCACATCACTCAAAGTATCATCCGTTGTTGGAGTTTCATGTGGGGGAGAGAGTGTTTTAGAAGAAGATTCCACAGGTTGATCTAGTATAGGAATCCCCCCTTCAAGATGTGGAATCAGATTATCAAATTCTTGAAATGATCTTGCATTTTTGAATCTATCCAAGCGATCAAGTTGCCACTCAACAACATTGTCAGTTTTGGATGATTCAAGAAACATTACATCTCTAGATACAACAAAATTTTTATTGACTTCATCATAGAGACGATATGCTTTGGAGGTGTTTGAATACCCCAAGAAGATACACTTATGACTTCTTGCACCAAGTTTGTTTTTATGTGCCTTTGGTATCAAGGCATAACATGTGGAACCAAAGACCCTGAGATGCTTTACCAAAGAAATGTGTCCATACTACATTTCATAAGGAGTCTTATTTCTAATAGCATTATATGGGCATCTATTCTTTACATATACAACACATAGAACTACATTAGCCCAAAGCATCAATTTTACATTTTTGAAAAACATCATGGAGCGCACCATATTTAAGATTGTCTTATTCATTCTTTCAGCTACTTTGTTATGTTAGGGATTATAAGGCACAATTGTTTGATGTTTGATCCCATGTTGGTGACGATAGTTTTAAAATTCATTTGAAGTGTATTATTTTCCATTATCAGTGCGAATAAAGCCAATATGAGATTGTGCATCATTTTCAATCCATGTATGAAAGTTCTTGAATGTTTGAAAAGCATCAGATTTGTTCTTCAATAAATAAACACAACAAATTCTGTTGTATTCATCAATAAATTTCATCATATATTTATTTCCATTTGCAGAAGGAAAAAGCATTGGATCACATAATTTTGAATGAATGAGATAAAGTTTTCTATGTGATCTTGAATGTGAATCATGAAAAGACTGTTTGCTATGCTTTCCTAGAATGCAAGCATCACATTCCTTAAACTTCCTAGGAATTGTAGGTAAACCAGTAACACCATTTTCTTCCACAAGTGAAGAATGTCATAGCTCAAGTGTCCAAATCTAGCATGCCATAATAAACTTGATGGAAATGTACCTTCATCATAATGAGAATTGTATGAGAAATTTTGTGCACAAGCAGAGGTACCCTGCAGCTTGAGAAGCCCTTCTTCTTCTATCCATGTCATGACAAGTGAGTGGTCTGTTGCTTTTCTTACCTCAACCTTGCCATCAAACATCTGAATGGAGTGTCCTTACTGGTGGATGTGGACCAAGGACAACAAGTTTCTCCTAAGTTGTGGAAGATATAAAACATGATGCAAAAGAAATTCTAGAAGACCAGGTAATTTAAGCCTAATTGTGCCAAGCCCTGATGGCTTGAGTTTTGATTTTTATGCAAAGTATACTGCTCCATCAACATTGTCAGAAAATTCTTCAAAACAATCTCTTCTAAAATTCATGTGGCAAGTTGCTCCTGAATCAATAAACCAATCATTTTTCCAAGAAGCAAGTGAAGCATTAAATAAGACTTAATTTACTCCAATATTACAGTGTTCCACAACATAGTGAGTGGATTCAGGTGCTTTACCATTCTCTTTGTCAATAGTTTTAACTTTGGGCTGGTTTCTTTCCTCTTCAATTCTGTCCTAAGGAACTTGCATGAGGATGCATCATGTGATCCATCTCTTTTGCAATGTATGTAATGTAAATATGACTTTTCTCCTTAAGAGTGTCTGCCCCCCCGCCTCTAAAATTTATTCTTCCTCTTCCTCTTCTACCACGTCTTCCTCTGGAAGAATCTTGAGAAAGATTCTTCTCTCTATGTGCAAGACACATAGCCTCTTTAGAAGACTGAGGAGCTATCTTCTTCCCAAAATCTTTCTCTCTTTCAACAATTTTTTCACAAGGGCGTCAAAGGTAATATCTTTGAGGTTTCTAATTGCTTGTCATGACTCAAGGTAATTTGAGTAAGTGTGATAAAGTGCCTTGAGATAATCTATCAGAGGAATGTCCAGTTCAACATTAGTGACTTTGGTATCATGCATAATAGAATTTACTTCTAATGCAAGAGCAAGAGAATCATCATTTTGTAATTCAAGGCTAAACAATTTAATCATGAGTTGAACAACTTCAAGTGCAGAGTGTGTGTCATACAGTTCCTTCAGTTTTTGTAAGGCTTCGAAAGCATTTGAAAATGGTGAAATATGGCGACTCATCTCTTCATTTATTGATGTTGCAATCAATGCACAAGCCTTGCTATTATTATTTTCCCAAATGGAAAATTCCTTGTCTAAGGTAGGTTGTTCTGGTTCTTTGTCTTCGTCTCCAACACAAACTCCTTTCCACAACTCATTAAAAATGAGAGTGTGTTTAATTTTCCTTGACCATTCTTGATAGTTATCTTTCCCAGAGAGAACTACTCCAACAATAGATATTAGTGAATGCGTTCCCAAAAAAAAAAAATCTACTTTTGATTTCTAAAAAAAACACAACCTTTCTGGATATCTTATGTTTAGGTGGAAAATAATTCACTATATTAATACTTTTAATGTAGCATATATTCCTCCACTCACAAATATAGTATATGATGGTTTCAACATATAAACCATATAATATATATCGGAAAAAAATATCATCCAAAATTCTTATTCTATTATCACCATTCAAAAATCTCAACGAATTTTAATTCTACCACCATTTTCGAAGAGTTGAATGGCCTTCACACCATATACATTCACCATATCTTGAACTTTTATCTGCGGAACTATAGCGTGAATTTGCAACCAGTTTGAAAAATACCCCAATAGTCTTCAACGCTGTGACAACTGGAGTTATGGGAGTGGAGTTGAGGAACAGGGATTTATATGCAGAATTTAAAAATATTCATATTGAAATATCAATGTATACAACGTTTTGATATCATACTAGTGTATGTAGTGTTTTGATATCAGACCAGCAACACAATAATTCAATGCATATAAATAATTCATACCAACATTATGCTACATTTTCCAGCAGTCTCCAAATATTGATATAATGGAGGGTCGTTTGGTCTTCTACCAAACTGAGAGCATACTCAGTTGAGCACCAAGCTCCAGAGAATAATACACTGAAATGCAGCTGTAGTCATAGTGTTTGCCATAACACCAAGCTTCCAGCTACAACACCTTTCCAGCACATAGTATGCAGCACTTCCTGGCATCACATGACCATTCCACTGCTCCAGTCTTCACAGTAGGCAAAGAAATTCCTTAATGTAGAAAATCGACCCTTCAACACTCCCACTGCATTTAGACTAGTGAATTCAATAATGCATAGAGTCTTGCATGGATAAGATAGAGAAATCACCAACGCAGTGTACGGGATGTAGAGAAGGTGATAGTTCTACAAAAATAGGAAGAACATGAGGGAGTTACAAAGGTAGGAAAGTTAAAATTAGAATTGGCTCTAATACCATGTCAGGCTAGGAGGTAACTCCTCAAATGATATTATATTATTCATTTAGGATCTTCATTATTATATACATGAGGGATTGACTATTGAGTTTCATCTCTCGATGACTCTCCATTTTCTCTATTATTTATTTACATTATTTACAGTTGTTCACCCAATCCCTATGATTAGGTGTTAACACTTTTGATGGAGAGGTAAAGAAATCACAAGATGCAGAGGCATGGTTGATAGGCATGAAGAAGATCTTGAGATGGCATGACTATTCAGAGAACATGAAATCTAGAGTGGGTACATTCAGTCTCAAAGGAAAAGAAGAAATTTGGTGGGAATACGTGATGAATGTCAAAGGTATAAATGAGGAAGATTTGACTTGGAGTGAGTTTGAGTGGCTATTCAAGAAGAAGTATTTGTCAAAAAGATACTTTGATGATAGGGTGATAGAATTCTATGAGCTAAAGATGGTATCCATGACAGATGATGAGTACACTATCATATTTTTGGAGTTGTTGAGGTATGTGCCTTACCTCAAGGAGGATAAGGCTAAGATTTCAAAGATTCGTTAGTGGATTACTGGTTGCATCCAAAGATAGGATTTATTTCGATGAGCCTAGATCATTAGAGGAGGCCATCCTAAAACTGAAGCATTGCTATGAACAATTGAAGCGCATAATTGAGAATAAGCTAGACTAGAAAGGTAATGCAAATAAAAAAGGCAAATGGGACAAGAAAAGAGTACGACCACAGGTCACAGGTAATAAGGAGAATGTTTCATCACCTAAGAAGTTCAATACATCAAATACAAGACAAGAATTTCGGTCAGGATAAAAGAACATGGAGACAAGTTGGAAGCCTATAGAGTGTTGGACTTGTGGTAAAGATCATTGAAGGAGAGACTATCCATAAAATCAAGGTGGTATACCTGAGATATACAACACAAGAGGCATAGACTGTTGGGGATGTTGGTCAGAGTATTCCACGTATTTATGCAACATTGGATAACAAACAGGCAGAGAATCAGGCATCTATCATTGAGATGTCCGTTAAGATTTGTGATCAAGTTATTTCTATTTTTATTGACCTTGGATCTAATTATAGCTATGGTAGTCCTGACTTGGTGGATAAGTGTGGTTTTAATAAGGAATTGCATTTAGAGTCTTAGTTAGTGTAGTTGTCTATAGGTACAAAGAAAAGAGTTCATTATTGGGTAAGATATTGTGCATTTGACTTGAATTGTATGCCTACCACAACTGTTGGGTTCATACAGTATGTTGTTGGGCATGGATTGGTTGTATCTTTATAGAACCAAGGTAGATTGCTATGACAAAGACATTAAGTATGTTGATGACAATGGATAACCAAGAATCTTATAGGGAGAGAATAAATCTACGTCATTTAGGATGGTGAAAACTATGCAAGAAAAGAGTAGTTGCAGGAAAGGGTGTTAGTTATTTGTAGTGCACATTTATAGTGATAAAGGTAATGAATTTGAGGATGCAGATCTGTTGAGAAAATACCTAGTTCTACAACAGTTCAAGGATGTGTTTCCTGAGGAAATTTCAAAGTTTTCACCTCTTACAGAGGTAGACTTTCCTATTGAGTTAGTGTCAGGGGAAGCTTAAGTATCAAAATCACCTTATAGGATGAGCACACCTAAGTTGGTTTAGTTAAATTTGTAGTTGAAGGAAATGTTGGACAAGGGATACGTTAGGTCAAGTGTGCCACCATGGGGCACACCAGTATTTTTCGTAAAGAAGAAAGATGGAACACTCATATTATGCATTGAGTATAGGTAGTTGAACAAAGTGACCATCCAGAATAGGTACCCTTTGTTGAGGATGGATGACTTGTTCGATCAACTGAAGGGAGAAAGAGTGTTCTTGAATATTGATCTGAGATCTAGATACCATCGAGTACACATAAAAGAGGAGGACATTAACATCACTGCGTTTTGGACTAGGTATGGACATTATGAGTTTGTTTTTGTTCCATTTGGCTTAAATAATGCTCCAACTAGATTTATGTATTTGATGAATAATGTGTTGTGTCCATATTTGGATAATTTTGTTATTGTATTCATTGATGATATACTAGTATATTCAAAAAATGAGGAATAACATGTCAAGCGTTTAGCAACAATGTTGAGGTTGTTGAGAGAGCATCAATTGTATGCTAAGCTCAACAAGTGTAGTTTCTTTCAGACTAAAATACACTATTTGGGGCATGTTGTCTCTAAGGAGGGCATTGTAGTAGATCCAAAAAAGATAAGAGCCACCATGGAGTGGGTAGCTCCTAAGAGTGTGAATGAGGTGAGATATTTCATGGGGTTGGCAAGATATTATAGGAGGTTCATCAAGAAATTCTCATAGATTGCTTATCTTATCACATCATTATAGACGAAAGGTAAGAAGTTTGAATGGAAATAGGAGTGTGAGGCTAGCTTTGAGAAACTCAAGCAGTTGTTGACACATGCACCAGTGCTACAGATTGCATATCTAGACAAAGAATTTGTAGTATGTACATATGCTTGTAAGAGAGGACGTGGTCGAGTCCTTATGCATGATGGACATGTGGTATGTTATGAGTCCAAGAAACTAAACGAGCATGATAAGAAATAAATGACACATGATTTGGAGTTAGCAGTGATCATACATGCATTGAAGATGTGGAGACACTATCTTCTTAGTAGGAGATTTGTAGTTATGGTTAATAACATTGGGTTGAGGTATTTGTTTGACCAACCAAATATGAACGTCAAGAAATCTAGATGGTTGGTCACGATCAATGAGTTTGATTTCGAGATTAGGTACATCAAAGGTAAAGAGAATAGGGTAGTAGACGCTCTCAGTAGATAGGTACAGGTAAATCACTTGGCATCTATGAGCTCCTATGGGACGAACTTACAGGATAGGATCTTGCAGGTAGGTCAGTATGATGTCAGGTATATGGAGATTGTGCACAATTTGCAGTAGGATGTTGGCACTAGTACAGGTATAGGTTGTGGTATAGGTACATGTGGTAGTATAGGTATATGTATGGGTACAGGTACAGGTGCAGGTGCACATCGTATGGATTATTGTCTTACAACCAATGAGTTGGTCAGGTTTTAAGACAAGATATATGTAACGGATAACAATGAGCTCAAGAAGGTGAGCTTGAGGGAGTTTTATGTGAAATCTTATTTAGGTCACCTAGGTTATCAGAAGGCATTAACTACAATGAAGATATTTTACTATTGGCCGAATTTGAAGAGAGATGTAGCAGAGTTTGTGGCTAGATGTTTCAACTATCAGCAAGTGAAAGAAGAGTGTAAACATCCATGTGGACTACTACAACTGATTACAATTCCAGAGTGGAAATGGGAGGTCATTTCCATGGACTTCATTACAGGTTTTCTGAAAATAGTGAGACAACATGATTCCATCATGGTCCTTGTGGACAGGTTGGAAAAGGTTGCACACTTCATTTTGGTTAATTCTACATTCTCAACTAGTGATGTAGCATGGGTATTCATCAAAGATGTGGTCAGATTGCATCGTGTTCCAAAGAATATTATGTGAGACAGGGATGTGAAGTTCACTTCCAAGGTTTGGAAGGAGTTGTTTACAGGTTTGGGCACATAGCTCTCCTTCATCACAACTTATCATTCGCAGAGCGATGGACAGGTAGAGAGGGTCAACAAGATATTGGAGGACATGTTGAGAATATATGTGATGCACCAGTAATGGAAGTGGGAATATTACCTTCCACTGGTTGAGTTCAAGTACAACAACGTTATCAGGAGTCATTGAGGATGAGTCCTTTTGAGGAATTGTATGGGAGGAGTTGTAATACTCCCATTAGTTGGAGTGATCTAGTTAACAAGGTGTTGATTGGACCAGATATGTTGGTAGACATGGAACAGAAAATGTAGTTAATCAAGAAGAATCTAAAGGCAACACAGGATAGGCAAAAGAGTTATGCAGATAGGAATAGGTTGTTCAAGGAGTTCCAAGTCGGGGAACAAGTTTACTTGTTCATCAAATTGAAGAAGAGCTCCTTGTAGATTGGATCATGTGCCAAGCTAGCACCCCAATTTTGTGGATCCTTCAGTATCATTAAGAGGATTGGGTCGGTAGCCTATCAACTTGCATTGCCTTTGATAGTGAAAATCCATGATGCTTTCCATGTATCTTTTCTTAAGAAGTATATTAAGGATGTTGATCATGTGATTGACTTTTCTATATTGCAGGTGGAACTAGATGGATAATTCTAGTCGGAGCCTTAGTGTATATTGCAAAAAACGGTGCTTATGGTTTGGAACTAAGAAATCAAGAATGTTAAGGTGCAACGGAAGCACTTTGGGCCCAATGAAGCTACATTGGAGATCGTGGATCAAATGCGAGCTATGAATCCTTCCTCTTTTGCTGGTTGAGGCAAAGCAATTTTGACTAGTGTTTTGGTTTGATTTTGGTATATGCTTTAGTATGTGTTTTGATATATTTTTTGATGATGTTGGTTAATGTACACATGTGTATCAATGTAAATACCGCTAGTAGTTGTGTTATAAAGCTCCACTATGCAGTATGTTGTTATGATGCCATGTTATTATGTTGTTATGTTGGTTTCTTCTCAACAAGTTGATCATTGTAATTACTGCATCGAGCTAGGTTATAAAGTTCCATTGGCAGTATATTTTTCTTACAGTAGTTTTGTGGTTATAGGTGTTGTTGAACACCGAGGACGATGTTCCCCCAAGGGGGAGGGTTCTGTAACAACCCTAGTGAAAATTCCATGTAATAAAAGTAAATAAAGGCAAAATAATAACCACAGATGATTGGACACTTATTCCAAGCTGAATATTGGTCAAAATCCTAGTGATGGGGATCAATTGTGATTGTTTATGGCTAAGGAAATTGAAAGAGGCTAAGGCTAAGGCTTTGGAAAGCCAAAATAGCATTTTGGCACGTTTATTTATGAAAATAATGGAAATTAGTAGAAAAGGAGGTGAAAGTTCACATGTTTCATGAGAGGAGGAAATTGAAGGAAAATAATGGAAAATAAAAAAAGTAGAGTCCTCATTCATAAAAAGGCTTCAGAGGACTAGTTGCTAACCTTTTGTGAGTTTAGTTTTGGAGCTCTCTCATTATTGTCTCTCTTTCTCATACTCTTGGAGATAGATTTTTCTTGGAGCACTCTTGGAGGGTGTGGCATACTTGGACTTTTGGAGCAAGAAGGCAAAGGAAGAGCAAGAAAGCACAAGAGGGCATCATGATTAGAAACTACATCAAATTTTCTTGTAGGCATCAAGTTACATGTATGTTTCCTTCACTAGTTTTGACATGCATGGCATATGTGTGTGGATTTTTGGTTGTGATCTTTCATTGACATTGAGGATGGATGAGGTTGCCAATGGATTGCTTAGCTTGTCCATTTCTTGGATAACATGGTGATTATGGGTTTAATTTCATTTTTTTGTTTTGGTTGGTTCTCATGTTTCCTTAGCATGGGTTGAGTTACTAGCCTTGGAAGCCTCGGCTGGACAAACACTCTGGAAGCCCTGTAATAGCTTGGGTTGAGTTACTAGTCCTAGAAGTTTTGGTTGGACAAATTCTCTGGAAGCCCTAAATAAGTTGTGGGTTGAGTTACTAGTCCTGGAAGCATTGGTTGGAAAAAGGCTCTGGAAGCCCTAGAAGGCTTGGATGGAGACCAATCTGACCATGGTTTTATGATGTTTGAATGTGAGGTGGAATCACTATCTGATGGGTTGAGGTGGGTGGCCACTGGAAGCCCTGTATGAGTTTTAATTGATGTGTTCTATGAGATCCCACATTCATGATTAGAATATGGCACGAGGATGAATGCTGAAGAGAGATTTGGCTCAGCCATTCTACAGTTGGGTGGAACATGGAAGTCCCATCTCGGGTTTAGATTTTTCATCATTAATGAAAGGTTATTCCTCCTTGTATTTCTATGATAATTTTTCTGGATTGTATGTGGTCTATATGGTTGTACTTTGACAAATATTTCTGGTGCTATTTTTCTGGTTATGTATGTGGTTTATGACAACAACCATGTGTGGCTCTCATAATTTTTTTACTTGTAATTTAATGATTAATGTATATATGACCTAATGGATAGAATGGTAGTTGATGTGTTGAGGCATCAATGATTATTAGTGATTCTTAGCTAAGTATGATAACCCTATGCTCAGAACTGTTAATTACACTTATAGATTACACATTTGCAATATGTTTGAGGAAACGTCTGTTATGGCTAGTAGGGGTCTAGTCAAAGTCTTAAAGAATTTTCTTTAATATTTTCATTTCCATGTTATTTTACTTATTTCAATAGATGGTTCAATTCTAGGGAATGACCTAGGCTTTGGGATTGAAAAGGTGGCTCAAATCCTGGAGTCGTTGGCATAACACTAGAAACTTTGTTCTCTAGTCACTGGTAGGAAAGCCCGTGAGAGTGACTTTTGGTTTCGAGTTGCTCCCTTACCCATAGAATGAGAGCGACAGTGGCCTAAGAGATCCAAAACATCAGTGGGACCCAAGGACAAGTTGTCTGAGTGGCTAACATGTCTCCTGAGGTTCTTGTAGCTGATAATTAATGTATGTATGGTGTGTTTCCATCGGTTCCACTTCCTTAACGTGAAATGGGAGGTCAAATCATATCATAGTGGCCTCTCGTTTCATGTTTACCTCAGCTGGCTAGTTTCTTGGGTAGATGTGGGAGGGGGTGTTACATAGAGTTCAACCCAAAGAACAAAAGGAAAGATAATAAGAAGAATCTCATGGCCAATGGTTTGAGCAACCATCTTAAAATAAACTTAGAAGTGGATGAGAATATCGTCTATATATTACTGAAGAAGGAGGTGAATATGAGTAGCTTTCAACAACAAGAAGACAAATAAATGACCAAACTCTTTCATATAAAGAAACAGGTCAAGAAGACCAAGATTGATCCTCTATTTGACTCAAGATTGTAGGTGAATATCTTTACAGCAGATTTGGTAAGGAAGTTGGGGCTGGAAGTTCATGATCATCCAAGCCCATATCCACTAGGATGTGTAAATAAGGATGAAAAGCTAAAGGTAACAAAACAATGCAAAATTGTAATTTCTATTAGTGTTGATTTGATTGATGAAGTAGACCTAGATGTGGTTCCTTTGATGTATGTGGAGTTTTTTTTGGGAGTCCCTACATGTACATGAAAGATGCAATATTCATGGGGATAGCCATCCATTACTAGCTCATCAAGGATGGAAAATAGTTCATCATCAATGCACACAAAGACAAGTAAAAAAATTCACTCGTAAGTGCCAACGAAGCTAAGAAATTGATCATTTCTAGCAAGAAGTATGTTTTATTATTTTTAAGATAAAATTAGTCTATAGATGAGTCAGTAGGAGGCAAGGCATCCCTGGAAGGATGTACTGAGAAATAGAAACAAAAACTGGAAGATTTCCTATAAGCATACAAGGATGTGTTCCAAGAGACTAAAGGGTTACTGCTTAAGAGGGAAGTGGAGCATGAGATCCAACTATTGCTAGACTCCCCATTGCCAAACATTAGGTTGTACAGGAAGTTTTCTATAGAAACAAACGAGGTGAATAAACAGTTGCAACAAATACTGGAGCAGGGTGTCATTTGACTGAGTACATCACCTTGTGGGTCACCCATCACATTGTGCCAAAGAAGGATGATACTTCATGAACGTGTATAAATTACAGGGTGTTGAACAAAATCATACTCAAGAACATATAACCCATACCCATGATAGATGACCTGTTGGGTCAATTGAAACAAGAAAAATACTTCACTAAGTTGGACTTAAAGTCTAGATATCACTAGGTTAGAGTTAAAGAAGAAGATACATGGAAGACTACCTTCAAAACCAAGAATGGTTTGTATGAGTGGTTAGTCATGCCATTTTTCCTATGTAATACACCAACTATGTTTATGATATTAATGAATGATGTACTACACCCTTTTATACATTCATTTGTTATTGCCTATTTGGATGATATACTGGTGTATAGTGGTACCTGGTACCTGGGAGGAGCACGTCTCACATTTCATGCAAGTGATGGAGACATTAAAGAAGCACTAGTTGTTGGCAAATCTCAAGAAGTGTGAGTTTGCACAATAGTCTTTGGTGTATTTGGGGTATGTGATAGGTGGAAAAGATTTCATTATAGATCATGCCAATATGGATGCCATCATGAAATGGCCAATGCCAATTAATGTTTATGAGGTCAAAAGTTTCATTGAGGTAGCACAGTACCTGTGGAAATTCATAGCCTCATTTTTAGTGGTAGCAACACCGCTCCATGCCATAGTAGCAAGTGGAACAATCTTCCAGTGGGGAAAGGGTCAACAGTAGAAGATATAAAGAAAAGAATCAGTCAAACACCAATTTTGGCATTACCAAACTTGCAACGACACTTGCAAGTGGAGACAAATTATAGTGGGTATGTTATGGGAGCGGTCTTGATGTAGGAAGGAAGGCATGTATACTACCACTCTGAAGTATTTCATGTGGAAGTTCTTAACTACCCTACCTACGACAAGGAGCTCTATGCCCTAATGAAATATTTGAAGAAGTGGAAGCACTATCTGATGGGGAAGGAGACAATAATCCACATCAATCACTAGTCACTATAGTACTTGCAGGCCTAGAGTAAGCTACAATAGACGAGGAATTACAAGTGGACAACGTTTTTACAATAGTTTAAATTGGTGATAAAGTATAAGAAGGGAAACACAAATAAGTTTTCCTACCTACGACAAGGAGATTTATGCCTTGATGAAAGATTTGAAGAAGTGGAAGCACTATCTAATGTGGATGGAGACAATAATCCACAACAATCACTAGCCACTACAGTACTTGCAAGCCTAGAGTAAGCTACAAAAAACTAGGAATTCCAAGTGTACGACGTTTTTACAATAGTTTCAATTGGTGATTAAGTATAAGAAGAGAAACACAAATAAGTTGTCTGACATGCTTTCAAGGCCACCCACACCAAAGTTCACGAATTTGGGGAATCTTATGCACATGGATCCATTCACCCATGATGCATATAGAGAGGCATATTCAAAGGATGAAGACTTTAAGGAGGTGTATCAGTAGTTTTGGAGTTAGAGTCATGTGTACGATGGAAATAGCACCATTGAATACCATGTCTAGGATAGGCTATTATATAGGTTGGATAATCTATGTGTTCCTAAAGGCGATCGATTGTAGTTGATTAAAGAGGCTCACAACTCCAAGGTTGCATGGCACTTTGGTGTAGGCAAGACCATGGGAAACTTGCAGAGGTATGTGTATTGGCCCAAGATGCAAGAGAAGGTAGCTAGGTTCATAATAGGATGCATGCTTTATTGTATCAACAATCTTAGCAACAAGAAATAAGGTCTCTATTATCCCTTACCTATACCCACTCGTCCTTGAGAAATCATTTCCATGGAGATTGTGAGATATTTATCAACAACCAGGAAGGGACATGATTACAGGTTCATGGTAGTTGAAGGGTTCAGCAAGATGTGTGCTCCTATTCCCTATAAAAAGACAATCAACAGGAAAGAAACAACAAATTTTTTCTTTGGATAGGTTTGGGTGGACTTTGGGATACCAAAGAGCATCATTTCATACAGGGTTACAAGATTTCTCAGTGCATTCTAGACTACATTGTGGGAAAAATATGGACATGAAGTTGAAAATATCTACAACATTCCATCCACAGACAGATGGGAAGACATAAGTAGTTAAAAAGACTTTGGTGCAACTTCTAAGGGGATACAACCAGACGCATCCAAATACCTACGATGAAAATTTGGTATATATACAACATTCTTACAATAGAGTAGTCCACACTTCTATTGGAAAGTCCCCATTTGAGACCAGTATTTCATATTTGTTGCCTTCACCTTTGGATATTGCATATAATCAACAAGGGGGAGTGAGGGAATATATTTCAGGAGATGCCTTGAGGGAAGAAAAGTTTGTTGAAAAGATCAAGAAGATCCTTCTATAGGTACAAGAAACATTGCAAAAGTCATAGGAAAATTATAAGTCCAAGAATGATCAACATAGAACCGAGAAATTGTTCAAGGTGGGAGACAGAGTATAACTATAGTTGAACAAGGAAAGGTTGCAGGGTCTTATTAATAAAATCAAGGCTATGAGCTATGGTTCCTTTGAGATACTAGAAAAGGTGGGTGATAATTCCTATCGACTCAGTTTACCACCATATATGCACATTCACTTACTTGTGAATGTAGACATTTTGAAACTCTATGAGCCTTCAATGCTAGTCAAGAAGAGTAACAAGTCCTACCCTCTATTTAGGATTTAACACTAGATTCTCAGGTAGAGTTAAAAAAAGATACAACTTTTTAGAATAGCTCCAGAACTACAACACAGTGGCAACATGACCTTTGGCATATTGGGTTGAAAGGACAACTTTAAGGCAAAGTTAAATGGTACACCAAAGAGAAGGTGGAGGAGAAATTTCCTCACCTCATTCAGTAGAAGGTTTTGGGGACCAAAACATCCCAAAATGGGGAGGTGTGATCCTAATTGGATCATTATATCATTTTTCATCCATATTGATGCATTCATAATGGAAAAAGTGGAAGAATCAGATCACGGGATTGTTTTTACCAGCGGGGCTGAGTTTGGAAAAATGGGGTTTGAAACCTTCCGACAAAATTTTGAGGCATTGAATGATTTTTTTTTTGGGGTAAAACTTTTCTTCTTTACAATAACACCTTTTCATTCTATTCTACACATAGATATATTGCATAATAAGCATGGCAATCAGGGTTCGTATGCGAAAGTTATTCCACTCAGAAGTTGGCATTCTTGTTTTCATCACCATAATTTGGGAGGATGTCGTGTCAACCCCCATTATTCATGGAAAATGGCCTATCCATGTGATTATGATGTAAAATAATCTAGAAGATTCTATATTGTAAATCTGGTTAAGAGTTGATGTAGTCAAACTTAACCACTCGTAGGCTATCAAGTGATATTATAACCATGCCACTAATAGGAAGAGACATTCCATTCTTTCGAGTGAATTTGTTCCATAGATGAGAAATAATAGCCAAGAGGGATAGGAGGTAGAGCATAGAGAGAGGATTTTTGCACTATAGTAGCCCATGACCACAGACCATACTTTTTTGTACTTACAACCATAATTCCAGATAGAGAAAGAGAGCGAAGAGACCTCATCTTTCAACTAGGTTTTTCTCCCAAAAGGGTTTCCCAGAGAAAATATTATGTCTTATGTGTGTGTGAGATTTTATTTTTCCATTCTCTATTTTCTGCATAATTTCCATTCATATGCATGCACTATTTACATTAAAATATAAAGATCTAGAATTCTAATAAAACTATAATAGTGTAAAATTTCAAATTTTTAATATAATATCATCATATATGTTGTGACAAATTTTCCAGTGGAATATCCACAACAATTTATGGATCAATTAGGAATCCAAAAAAACGAACTAGTTTAGATTCCATACCAGAACCAAAACAGGAAGCACAATTGGGAGCAAAACTAGAAGTACAAATGGATGCAACGATGGGAGCAAGAATGGAAGAAAAGGTTCCCAACATTATTCATGATGTTATTCCTAGTCTTATTCGTGGCACTAGACTATTTCTAGTTCATAAGTGAAGATTCCAAATTATGTTGGGTTAACAACGTCAATTGAAGCTAATTCACAGGCTCAAAAATAATGGATTCTGGCGCTAATGGCATATTTTGTTGTAGTGAGGCATTAATCACAATTCTACATCTAGCACCCACTTGCACAAGAAAGAAATCATTAGAAACAAATCACTCTATAACAAAGTCAAAAAATATCATGCTCAAAATGTCTATCAGAAAACCTTTTCCTTTTCATTCATTTGTCCTTGATCCCATCCAGTCCAAGTGTTCAACCTGGATGCTCTATCCTTACATTGAAATAGACTCTTAGTATGCCATTATACCACCTTAGAGTCCAAATTTTTATCTCCAAAGGTCCAGTGTTGAACCTTCTTCTTTGATACCACTCTTTAACACCCCCACGCATGCCCTTAGAGCTTTCTTGCATACTAGAAGATGCTACTATCATTAAAATTGACCTCCATAACCCTTTTATGGAGATGGGTCACATATTTTCTCATTTATAAACTTCCTTAAAACTTAGAATAAACATCACCATCACATCTAGCTTGTTGGAATCTTTCTGATGATATAAACTTTTATTGCAATTCGACTCTTGAATTAAAGGTTATAGTTGTTTTAATTTTAGGGCCATTAACCTTGCCATATCACCATGTACTACCATGTGGCACCCATATGGCCTCTCATGTGGTGCCCACATGGAAACCCTACCACCTAGGTGGTCCACATCACCTTGTTATGCCAACTTGTGCATCTCTGTGCCCACGTGGCACTGACCATTCCACCTCTCTACATGGGCCCACCGAACTGATCTTACAATGTGGTTTGATGCGTTGTCACGTTATATTGAAATACCAATGCTTTGGGCCCCATAGACTAAATAACCTACTAGGCCCATCAGAACGCTGAACGTTGTTCTCACTTGGGATGGAACCCACATGTCACACACTTTGATCCTCTAGC
This sequence comes from Pinus taeda, assembly GCA_000404065.3. NCBI lineage: Eukaryota > Viridiplantae > Streptophyta > Pinopsida > Pinales > Pinaceae > Pinus > Pinus taeda. The sequence goes on along the minus strand of APFE030167013.1, from coordinate 24,921 downwards.
TATTTCAACCCCTAGCCCATATTTTTCCTCGAACTACCACAACACCCGAAAACTCCACTAGGCCCCAAATATGTTTGGACATTGAACTGCATTGGGTCCCACCTACATTTTAGGAATTTTGAGCCTACTCCACTTGTTCTCGGTCTCGAACCCCCAAATTAGGCAATTTGATCCCACCTGGCTTTCAGACCCACTGCGCTAATCCACGTACCGTTAGTTAAGGGCGAAACATATTTTCCTTACATTATCATATGGGAGGACTTTCTATCTCAACTGTGTCGACCTCAAACCTATCTTATCGCATTCCTTACCATGACGAGGAGCCTCGAGGTTTGATACCCTGAGACAATCCCATCAAGTGTCATCGCATGTCCCGTTAAGTGTTGGGTTAACACTGTCTCAACCTTCTTTAATGCATTAACTCAAGCCATCCCAAGGTTTGAGACCCAAAGGCCCCAAGATGATGTCTCTCACCTCACCTTGACATGTAATCCCTCAGTGCCTTATGAATATTTACATATGTGTATGTGTGTGGATATCACTAACAAGATTTCATTTGTTACTTAGTCAGTTTTCAATGTTGCTCCTCCTGGGCTTGTCGAATTCCCCTTTATCAATACTTAGAGAATTTGGGTTATCTCTCTTGATATTATATTTATATGTATTTGTATATATATGTCGAGGCCTTTGTTAATGTGACCATGCAGCCTATCTCTCCTGTGCATAAATAAAACACTTGTTCCACCTCTCATATACATATTTATGTCTTTAAACCATCCCTCTTGAACTTATCAAACACCCATTCACAACACTTAGATAATTTGGGTATCCTTCATGAGGTTTAATATAACATAAAATTCCATTGAATCTCTCTCTCTCTCTCTCTCTCTCTCTTCCACAAGAAGTTACTCTACCTACATTCACTCATTGTTGTACTACATTTATCGGGCTGGCTATGGACTTAGAAACCTCAATGACCATTTTGATCTACCTGCATCCTATGCATCCATTCACCAACCACATGATAGTGGTACTTATACACAATGTTGACTTGATGGGGCTTGACCCAAGTTCAAAAATGTTTTAGCCAAACAAATCCCAAAACTACTAGCCTTTTCGGCAACAATCCATGGAGTGCGGACTGAGGTCTCATCTAAGGTAGTATGGGAGGGTGTTGGAACCAGTATTCTGCACCCTAGGGATGTCTTGATGAGGTTTAGAGAGTTTTTGAACCATTCTTACACACTTGTACAGTTTCACGCAACTTCGTGTAGCCCTAGTACCGAGCACGAGGTAGCGCTATCTAGATCCCTTAGCCTTAGTATGTTTATTGGTATTATAGATCTTGAATTAACTTAAATGGCCCCAAAGCTTTCCTTTACCATTCAACATAAATAGACATGCACACAATCATAAACTGTAAACATATGCATTAACATAAACAGAGCAACATATATGCGATATTCCAAAACGAAATTATCTTCATTAATGCTTTTTTTGAGTTACAATCCACTTCCCACCCTGCGTACACAGCTGCAGGGGTCCACGCACATAGCTATGGACTCTCCTAAGCCTCTGCACACATAGCTGTAGAGCCTCTTCTACTACTATAACCCACGACTCAGACTTAGAGACTTAGATTGAATATTACTTTTAAAAACCCATACACTTGCGATCTCCACCAAGCTACCTTCTACACTTAGAGCCTCGCTCTATTTATACATTCCCATGGTCCATGGACCATGGGTAGGTCGACATATTCTAGATTAAATTACAATACTTTAGGGTGGACTACCCTTTGACTTGACTCATTACAACTCATGCTTTGCGCACTTCATGGAGCCTTTACAATACCAATACCCAAAATTGTGGGCATTAAGCCCCAAAACTGTTATGCAGGGGATCCACTACCCAACAGATGCCCAACACAAACATTGTGACTTTTCCCGAGTCACTTGGTCGGTGCAATGATCTTTGCATGCAATTCATCCAGCAATCTCTGTGGTTCACTTACGTCCAGAACACATTCTTCCACTGTCTACTGTACTCGCTGTGTGCATATCTCTGATGTTCCATTGTCAGGTGCAACTCCTTGCCTGAGTGCATATACACCCTACATGTGTGCTAGTTTTCACTCGATCTTAATGGTGACCGTGAATGCTTCCTCGAGCCAAGGCTGAATGCATTCGTTAAGCACTGCTTCTTTTTGATGTGCGGCATCCACCTGGGTCTTTAGAGCCTGAGCCTACTTCATCTTCACTAGCTGCTGAGTAAGGACGACCATCTGCATAGTCCCCCAAACATCATCATGGGCCTGCTGTAATTCTTGTGCTTTTGTTTCTAACTGTTGTAGCATTGGGTCCTCCTGTGATGAAGTGAGGGTGATGAGTGACTGGTCCAACAACCCTGTGCAGTCCTGGACAACATGTTCTATTTCTTTAAACCCTAATTGAATGGCACAGTGGCACTGCTCTCTGACTTATGGGGGTGTAGAGGACGACACCTTCATTCATAGCTCCACGATTTGCAGGTTCAGCTCCAACTGAACCTTCGCGGCCTCCTCCTGGGTCCTGCGAATTCTAGCTGCTAGTTGATGATTTTTTTCCATGGTGGGGAGTGTCGTTGGCATGGCCAGCCCCAGAATGCTGCTACAGGCCTCTTCCACTGCCTGTTCTAATTCTTAGTTTTGGGCAACCATGCTGTCGCACTATAGACTGAGCTGTTCTAACTTGTCCTTCTGCTCACTCAAGATTTGGAGAGTGCGGCCGTCCCTGGCGCGAAGCTCTGCAATTACCCCATTGTGCAGCTAGTATAGCATTTCTGGGAAGGGTAGCCAAATTCAATCCCCAACCCCTCATGTCTCCTTCAGCTTCTGCTAAGACGACGCCATCTGCTAACATGAAATTGTTCATTTTGTGGACGCGCACCATCTGCTCAGCTTCGGCTATACCTTCCGCAAGGTGTGGTGTCATCACTCTTGAGGGTCACACCTGTAATGCCTACAACTGTGCTATAAGCACACCCAACATAGTGGTCTGCTCCATCATCAACTCGTCCAGAGCATCCTTGGTGACTTCACGAGCTACTTCACTACTGTCAATAAGGTTTCCCTTCGCAGTCTTCATTGTCTTTACCTTTTTGCGCGTGGGTCGCTGCTCCTGGCTGCCTTACCTCACGAGTTGGATCAATTTTGGTGTAAGGTCCATGCATTCCTGTGTCTCCTCCTCCCCCTTTATGTCCCTCTCCATGGAAATTTCCTGACCTTCCTCAGTTTCCTTAGTGGGTGTGGCTATGGTTCGTACCATATGCTCTATTTTTGCTACCTCAACCATCTTCCTCTGCGTGGCTACGTCTTGTTCCTGATGCTTTCTCTCTACCAGCTTCGCAATGCACATCATGGTCTCCCTCTTCCTTTGTTGTGCTACGATCTTTTCCAGTTCCACCAAGTCTAGGGTGCACCACTTCGAGGGCCATGCCGCCATGACTTCAAAGATCTCATCATTTATGGCAATGAATGGTAGTTTTACCCATTCTCGGTTGAATCCTTACGTGCCTAGATATACAAGTTATGCATATCCGCCTTGAATTCTTCTCCACTTTGTAAACTGTTATATACTGTCAAGGAAAAACACGGCCTACAGTGGATCCATGTTCATAAACTTGCCTCTATGAATGCCCAAAACACTTTTATCTCTCGAATCCTCACTGTGTCTTTTGTTGACCAAAGAGAGGTGTACCTCACGGTCTCAGGTAGGTTCCTTTCAATGGTGGGAAACTGGCTGGTTGCTGACAGCTCCCTGGAAACTAGAAGGATGGATAATAGCAACCATGCATAGTGGAAGGTCTTACCCTGGTCCTGGGCTTCCATACAATTCATCAAAAATTCCTTGCATAGAAACTGCGCCCGGTTGAACAGGACCCCTTCTGCACACTACTCCGCCAACGCAATTACAGATGCTAGCACTTTGTTTATGCAGAATTTCCTCATGAGCTTACTAACCAGCAGCGGGGTGGCGACGTGCACCCCTCAATCGTTAATGCTTTCTATTACATACCCTCCCTTTCTCTTCTCTAGCTTATTTTTGGCCTTCATAGCTTCTGCAAGGCCCAAGTCCCTGCTCTTTCCTGCGATGTCTGCGGGATTGCTTCCTGTAATATGCAGTCGTGATATTCAGTGAATTAAGTCAGCCATGATGGGAATCAGCTCCTCCAGCCAAAGATACCCATCATGTACTAGACATAGTAGCTATCAGATGACAAAAATTGTGATGGGTGCACGGTGGTAGTGGGATGTCCACCGCAGATGGAGTAACCCAGCCATCTCCACACCACGCAACCATTTTTGCTGTAGTAATTTCTCCGTGGCCAACTGTGGGAACTTCTCAATATCCATGAGGTCCCAGTCTTCAAATTTTATATTTGGTATCCATCTCAGCATCGGATCATCAAATCTTATCTCATCCGGAAGAAGCGGGGTCTGGAGCGCACTCTTCGTGGCCTCTAGGTCCTTCAGTACTTTGGCTATCCCTTTCCACGGGGGAATGTAGGGGGGTAACTTTATCGTTGATGGAATTTGGGAGACATTCTCCACATCATCATCCTATGCCTCAATTTGGACTATTAGGGCTTGAAAATCTTCCTCCTCCTCCTTTTTTCAGTGGTGACAACTTTTCCCTTCTCTGTCATTGATAATTTACTAACTCTTGGGTTTCGTGGTGATACTGGACTAGCCCCATTGGCTATTTGCTTTTTTTTTGTCGCAGTGTGTGTGGGGACTTCGGTACCTCTGGTGCACTTGCTACCTCTCCAGGCTCTCCTTGGGTCGCCCAAGGTTCTAGGTTAACTTCCATAAATCACACTCTGGTTCTGGACATTGTGTCTATAGTGGATTCGTTCGATCGCGTACTTACAGGTGGCGAGGTAGGTTGGTGCTTGCCGCTCTGTATGGCTCAAATCTCAAACCACCAAGTGTCATTCTATAGCTACCCCATGGAATTTTTATGGTAAATTTTGAATTTTAACTCGGCCATTCCCTCCATATCTGAGTCAGCAGTACCTACTTGGCAGTAGATCATCCTAAATCTAGCTCTTAATTCCTGTCTTAATGGCCCTCCACCCGCTCCTTTCTGCCTTAAATTAGACCTCTTGTCATGAACAATGGCATCAATGGTCACTTCCCAGCCTACCCGAGCAACAGCGTAGATTCTTAGGCACGAACGCGATCCTTGTGACAGACTGGCCCTGCGCGGAACCTCTTTCCGTGCAACTCTTTTGCAGACTTTTTTATTGTCTCGTGTCTTCTTTCAACTGCTTGGGGCACTAAGACTGTGCTTCCTATAGATAGTCAGGTGGTCGCACCCCTAGTGCAAGGCTTCATTTTCCTTACGTCTAGTGGTGTGTCACGCTCTTCTTTATGTAGTACGTTCCCTTGTTTAGTAAGGTGCAGTTGCACCCATGATAGCAGGGTCGCAACTCTTTCTAATGCAATAGTAGGGATGGCTAACCTTGATCCCAGCATGCTTAGTTTCTCGCATCCTGCTTACGTGACTTTGGTGTTTAGTTCGCCGATTTCTTTGTCCATTGTCACACTTCTCTTCCTTAGCCATGCCCACTCGTCATTGAGTTCATGAAGTCTCATGATCTCACTCCAAAGGTCTTCTTGCAACTGCCTAATTCCTTTACCCAGGTCCTCATGTCCTGTCCCTACTGTGGTCTGGGGCCTCTTCTCTGTCTTTCTAGTTTCCTTTCTTCTTGATACTGTTGAGTTCCAGTTTTTGCTTATGGTCCTATAGGTCCATCAAACTGCTGGTACACACAGGTCCCAATCCGTTCATCCTACCTGGTAAAATTTATTCATTATTATGCATAGCTTTATGAATGCTTCATTGTGGGGTATTTGTGGCGTGCGTCGCTTTTCCTACTACTGCGTTAGGTTGATCCTTAGCCTGTGATGTTCTTGCGCAATACTTGTCTGTATCCATCGCCACAGGTGGCTGCACAAACTGCTTTGCCCTGGCTGACCGGCTTGCTTTTGATGCTAGGGACTTCCAAATCGTAAGTGCAACCTTCTTCTGCATTCATGCTAGTTCCCAATATTTTTCTGGTGTTTCTGCCACCATCGTGTAGGTGTCGCACTCAATCCCCATTCCATCGTACCGTACTTCTGTTGTTTTGGTACTGACCATTCGAATTTGTCTAAGAATTCAACCACGCCTGTCTCCCCATTATATGTTGGTAGTTCCCTTGCTTTGGACCTCACATACCGCAGTGATCTAACCATCATGTTGCAACTTAGCATTGTTACTTTGTGCAACTGGTTCTGTCAGTGTTCTATTTCTTCGTCTAAATCTAATGTACATGAACTCTTGGGCTCCCATGAGATTCTTCCATCTTCAGTCGGGTTCACCTGATCCTGGTCTTGCATCGTTATCTGATAGATGCAATCCAGCTCATCGTCATTGTCATCCTCACTCACAGGTTATGTGTAGCGTGCCCCTTCGGCCGGATCGAGCGGAACTACTACACGTATGAACTTTTTCTCAAAAATCATTTTCTGCTTCTTCAGGTTGATGACTCCATTCATATCCATGGCCCAATCTATCCCTAACAGCATGGGAGAAGGGTTACTATCATCCACAATCTCTATTACCTCAAAGTCAGTATGTGTGCTCGTGCCTTCAATATCCACTGTTACCCCTTGCAATCTTCCCATGGGCAAGATATTTTGTTGGTTCACCATCCATAATTGAATAGGGGACCATTCTAACGCGGGCTTGCCCATGCGTTCCCATGTTTGCTTTGGTAACACATTCATGTCTAAGCTTAGGTCTAGGATGACCTGATCCATCTCATATTTAGTGATTTGTGCCATCAACCACATTTCCCTTCTGATGCACAAGGCATGCTTCCCCAACTTTCAAACTACACGTAGTTCTCCTAACCCTGCGCACCTAGTGATCAGCTCTTGTTGTCCTTTAACTACCTTATTGTCACGTAGCAGCTTCATGCATGTCTCTAAAAAGGTAGTAAGCATAGAAGGATCCATTCCCGGCTCTGGTTGATCCTTAGCTTCCATAGTTGTGTCCTTTACACGCTCCATGTCAAACTCAGGTTCCTTCATAGGAGCCTTGCGAACCCATGTATCGCCCTTGGGTTGCTTTCCCTTATCGTCCCCTGTGGTCGCGCTGCTTCTCAGCACCATGTTCAAGTTACGGTCTCCTTCGCTTGGTTCCGACCTCATAATTTGGATATTTTGTGTCGAAGGAGGCTGTAGTACCCCTTTCTCATGCATCTGTGCGATCAACGTTGGGAAATCTACTACTTCATTATTAAACTGATAGCAATACAGACAACATGTTCTGGTCAGATTTGTGTAGTCATGCATGTTAACACCTAGGTTGTTCCCTTTGACTCCCAAGGGAATATGGCTGGGGTAACCACTAACCAATCTTTGGATTACAGCTTCTAGCCCAGCTGTGATCAGAGAGGGCTCTCTCTTTAAGGTTTGCCTCTGTTCTGCGGAGATTTTAGGCTAGCTATGAAGTAAGGGTTTTGGTTTATGTTTGTTTGGAAGGATGTCTTTCTGTACTTAAAGTGGAGATCTGAAGATAACTTTAGTCCATTGGGAAATGGAGTCTGTGGCTATTGGTTTCTTGAAATCTTGAGTTTGAGCAGCTAGAGTTACAGGGCCATTAAAATATTTCATAAAACAAAGTTGAAATTGTGATGGTGAAATGTAAACAACCAGTGAAAAGCAATTAAGAATTTTCCACTAAGCTGGGTGTGAGAAAGAGATATATTCCTTAGGAGAAAACTTGAATTCCTGTAACAATAATCACTGTGAAAGATATAGTGTGAAAGGGTAGCATTTAAGAATTACACCTTCATTACTATAACTGAAGAGAAACATTCAAAATAGCTTAGATTGAGTTCAGGGTAATCTGTGATTAAATCCTGGAACTATTCTTTTTCCTTGCTATTAACTGTAAGACACAGGAAACATGAAAGAGATATGAAAGATAACAAAGAGTTATAAGAAAAACTTATTGTGCCATGAAATACGCAAAAATCCTGTAACTTTCAGCTAAACACCACAAAGCATCAAGCAACATAGAGCTTTGGAAATTCCATCATCTTTTGCATTACTTCTCTGAGAGTTTACAGTAAAAGAACAATAGAATAGACATCAACAATATCCGACATCCAACATCCAACCCCTGCTATCTCATGCGAGGGGGAATATATAGAAGTCTCTCCTACAAAATATCTCAGGCATTGAGTCATCTGAGAAATAAAATATCTTCATTAACTCGTACATAAATAATAGATAAGAAGTTATTACAGCCTTTAATACAACATAAATGCTCTTTACTCCTGTCAGAAGATTTCGACCTTTGGAGCTCACTAAGTTGGTTGAATGCTTTGTTATAACTGTTGAATGACGTGTCTGTGCAGCTCTGTCCTCCTGTAGCTTTTCGGCCCTGTCACCTGTGACTACTAGTGCTGCTGTGGTGACCAAATGGTTGTGCTGAGTTGGCTCAGCCTCTCTCTGCATACCTGCTGATATATCCTTATTTTCCTGTGCATGACAATTTAAATATTTCAAAATGAAAAAACATAATTACTGGCATTGGTTTAGCAGTAATTGTATCAAACTATTCCAGACTTCTTGTGTAGGCAATTGATGCCTCAAAATTGACCCTATGGTCTCATCTGCCTCTGTATATTTATAAAAATTGGGAGGCTCATCAAACAAGTCAGTAATTTCATTCATAATAAAGAATAAGCTCTCCACCCTGTTGAAAAGGGTCTGTCCTGATGCTGGCCCTATTTCTGCTGATGTGTTGGCTGTTTCTGCAATCTGATTAGCAGCAAAAGTGTTGACTCTCTTGGCATATTTTTCATGTGAAAGTAGCCTTCCTGAAGGCTCCATCAAGCTAGGAAGACCTCTATTTTGCAATGCCATGAACTTGTCCTGGAGTTTATTGATGTCTGCCTACATATCATGGCTTCTTCTTTCTAGGGTCTGTACTAGGTTTCTTAGTGCCAGGACCCTTTTGACCATTGAAATGGTCTCAGTCCTGTTGGAAATTCCCATTTTAATCAGCTGAGAGCTTGTCCTATAGTTAAGCACATTTATCATTCTGGTGGCAACCTCAGGCATGCTGCCTAGAGATGCCCTTGCCCTTTGGATTTCCCTGTGTGCTTTTCCAATGAGCCCCATTTGCTCATGAATGGCCTCAATGTATTCCCACTGGTCTGTGATGGACTGGCCAATATTGGCCCATAGGATTCTTTTGAGCTCAGTTGTTACCCTGTCCAGTGTGAGCTCCTTTTCTAGCTCATTTATTCTCTTTTTGAGAGCTTTTACCTCTCTTTCTCTTTCTGCTACATTTTTCTTGGATTTATCATATTTTTCATTGATCTTGGCTAGAGTTTCTTTGGCTTGATTCAGCTCTGACATGTGGGCCTCCAAGACTTGAATTTCATTTCTCAGCTTCTGCATGTCAAGGCTTTCAGTCTGCCCTGTTGTTGGTGCTGAGGTGGAGGGTGCTGCTTGCTGTGTCTGCTGACTGGGAGGGGCAGTGTTTTGAGGAGTTTCCTCCAGATTAATTGTTTCTGGAGGAGGTTGTGAAGTTTGTCCTGGCTCTTTTTGCTGTAATGCTGCCTGAAGTGCAGCCTCTGATTCCTCCAGCTTCTCTTGTGTCTAGATGATCTGTTTGTATAGTGTTACCAGCATAGTAGTTGCATCCTTGTCATGTCTGAGCTAGGCAACCTCTTCAGTTTGGGGATGAAGAGTTGCTGGGATTTTGATCATCTTCTTTAATGTTGCCATATCAGCATCCCTTAGTTTCAGAAGCTCCTGCATTGCTTTGACATCCTTAGGATCATGTCCAAGCTCTATTATGATGTCCTCTAAGGCTTTGATCCTGTTGTCCTTTGCTTGAGAGGATGCCCTTTCCAAATCAAGTTGTGCAGTGGTATTATTTAGGCTATTTTGTAGCCTGTAGTTTACCAACGTCTTTTCTGCCAAGGAGTCATACACCATCTCACCCGTTTGTTTCTGTAATTCAATCTGATCCATTGGGTGGATGTCCTTGGCCAGGACCTCAAGGTTGGTCCTGATGTAATCGGAAGCTGACTGTGGTTGCTGCACGGCTGGTGTGAAATGGCTCATGATCATTTTGCCCTCATGTACATCATAGGCAGACATGAGTCTTTCCTGGTTAGTGGGCACCATTTTCAACAAATGATTATACAGTTGCAGCCTTATGGGTTCATTTCTCTTCTTGATATCCTTGAACTGCTGCTTGACGCTCTTTTCCCCTTCCCTCTGTTGGCTTGAGGAGCTAACTTCTCCTCCTGTTGCCCTCTCTTGTTCCTGCTGGAAGGAACTTGCTGAGGCCTCCATGCTAGGCAGGCCCATACTCGAAGTTTGGCCTATTGGCATTTCTTCTTCCGAAAAAGGGTTTAACCTTTGCCTCTTCTCCCATTGAGTTGTTGATGTAGTGAGGGGAGTCTCTCTGTCCCTTTTCCTGCTTATTTCCTCTCTTTGTGGGGTTTGGAGGACTGAAGTATCAATTCTTGATTCTTTCCTAGGAGGCACCATTTGTGCTGGCTGCCGCTCAGTGACCATTGGGGCCTCTGCTGTTTGTTCTTTTTGCCCTCGCTGCTCCTTTTCTGGCTGATGTTCCTGTTGTTGTTTCTGACCCTGTGCTTGTTGTACCTGTTCTTGCTCCATCTCTTTTTCCTTGCCTTTGCTGGGAGCTTGATTTGTGGTTTTGACTGTCTCCTGATGTGCTGTGGAGGATGAGGCAGCTGCTCCTACTTGAGGGCTTGGAAGAGAGAATACCTGTGCAGGAAGTTCCAAGTCAGCCATTTTAAGAAGATTTCTTCTTGCTCTCTCATTTAGTTCTTCTTGTGTAATCGGTTCCTCTAGTGTGCCTCTCTTCCATTTTGATTGATTTTCATATCGTTCAATGTCAGGCAACCTTACATGGTCATAACTAGAGAGCCTATATTTGACCCTTATTAATGATATGCAGTGATTGGGGTCTTAAGGTTTCCAGAGGAAACTGGTCTTTAGGCCAAGGAATTCTAGCATTCTGTTAGCTTCTTTCCAGCCTTCCTCCCTTTTGTTCAAAACCAAGTGGCCCAATTGGTTTCTCACTTTCAGCTGTGCCTTCTTACCTTTTCCTGAAAAGTGCTTTACATCAGCATTCCCAAATTGCATGAAGTATTCAAGGGCAAACAATCTCATGGGCACATACTTGGGCAGTCTGTATGGGGGCAACTCACAACCATATATTCTGATAACAGTGTGGTGTTGGTAAAAATACCAATCCCCAATGCTGTACACCTTGGACAGCTGAAGGATCCTCTGCATCTCATCTGTTAGTCTTGGAGGAGGTGAACTCATGAACAGAGACATGGCTGGGTGGATGAAAAGGTCTATAAACTCACAGTAAGTGTATGGAGAATAGGCTCTGCAGTGAAACACTGAGCTCCAGCACACTACTGACCTTGGATTACCTTATGCATCCACTCTTTTCACAATAAAGGAAAATTTCTCATGTTGATAGTATAAAATTAGGTGGTAGATGTAGGAGGTGTATCTAAACACCTTTTCTCTTGATAGGTTCATAAACTGCTCATGCATTTTGTCTGATATGTAGGTGGCATAGTCATAGCATATTGGAGCTTAGCCAGGGCAAAACATGAGCATCATTACCAGTACAGTTTCATCAATATACTCAACTGATTTATAACCCAGGATGGGACTGATCATATCTGCAAGGTCTCTGCCCAATGGGTTGAGGTAACCAGCAAAAATAGGAGGGTATTGCACCGTATCAAAGATAATAAACAGTTGTTTCAGCTTTGTGATCTGAGCATCTGTCAACATTTTAGCTCCTTGGTTTATCAGATCAAGCAAAGACAAGGGTACCAGTTTCTTCTCAGTATTGAATTGCAACATCTCTCTGATGGCCTCAGGGGTGATGTAGAACACAACTAAGCCTGAAGGGTCAAGCAAAACTCTCTGAGTAGGATCATAACATATAGCACATAGGTGAATTAGGTCATGGAATTGGTTGACCTGAGGAAGCTTGAAGATTGGGAGGAAGGAATCCCAAATGCCCAATATATCTGTTCCAGCTACATGCTTGGCCTTTAATTCATTTAGCAGGTGGAGGTGGAACCTGATATGTGTTAGGGAGTCCTCTGAGATTTGATAATCCAAGTCTGTTAAAGGCTGCCACTCCAATTCTCTCTGAGGGGCATTCAAAGGGGAAACATTGAGGGCCACAAGTGCTAATGGAGTCTCCATGGTTACTTAAGAACTCTGTTTTGTATGTAAACTGATGTTACTAGGCTGGGAAACAGAAAAGAGTATTGCTTCGAAAAAGAGGTGAACTGAGAAACAGAGGACAATAGGGTGAACTTGCAGCAATTGAAATATTGCACACAATCACTTGAGAAGGCAAATACTTGTCTTTAACAGACCTTTCACAATAATTAGGTGTAATTTTCGGGTTTCCTGTTCACGACTGCGCGAACGGGATGCAGGTTTTAGTGAAAGTTTTTGTTAAACCAGGCTCAGCTAGTGAATTCCGACCGTTCAATTTCCAATGGGAACTGGTTGCAGGGATTTTGCCAGTGAATTATGCGTTTTCAGTGTCTTAAGTGAATTTTCAGCTATTACAGACAAAACCAGGTGCAGAGAAGATTTGCAGGGATAAGTACCTGGTAGATTTGATGGTCCGGGTCACAAATGCAGGTGGGTAGGCGCGCCGAAGATCTCCAGGTCGAATTCAGCTGGCTGGTGCAAATTTGGACGTAAAATGCATGCAGAAGGCGCAACAACAGTTTTTGCAAAAAGTGCAAAAAACACGAAAAATTGGCAAAAATATGGATTTTTGGGACATTTGCGCCTTTTTCGGATGACGTCATCGGGTGGGTCAGGGTCGGATGACGTCAGCATGACGTCATCAGGTGACGTGGCGGCTTATGAGTGGTCCATGGGGGTGGTGAGGTGGCGAACAAGTGGAGCAATGGTGGACGGCGGTGCGGACGCGGCGATGACGCAGGCAGTGACGTGGCGATGATGCTGGCAGGCGGATTGGTGGAAAACCGGAAACCACAGTGGTATCATATCGCACCGCTTATGATACGGAAGGGAATCTGCCAGAGGGGGCTCTGATACGCTGTGGGGGCGACGCGTGGCTGAGGCCTGATGTCAGCCTCTGACAGATATCGGACGATATCTTTCGGACATCGGGGCCGGTCCGATATCCATGTCAACCGTCGGATGAAAAGTGCCCGATCAGACGGTCGACGGGCCGATAAGCTGTCCGGATGATACGGCATCGGGCGGGAATTAAAAAATTATTTTTCACGGGATTTGTGCCCGGCGGGACCCTTAGAAATATTTGCGAATTGCATGGTTTTCTAATGTGTTTTTATAAAGGCGCGCACATCACAAAAACTTAGGAAAAGTGGGTTTTTTCATGAAATTTCTTTGTAAAATCACGCGCGGCTTAACAAACTTAGGATAAGTGGGTTTTTTATGTAATTTTGTATAAACGCGCACATAGGCCCCAAACTTAGGATAAGGCGGAAATGTTGGTTTTCAAGGTATTTTTGCCCTTAGAGCGGGTTTAAGGGTGCAAATGGGTTTTTTCCAAGGTTTCTTAGGAAAAATGAAGGGTTGAATGGGTAAATGAATTCTGAGGGAGATAAAGAGGTAAGGCTTGGGTTCTTAAACTAACCAGATGTCAATTTAATTCCCTAGTAGTGAATCATATGGCTATAATTCCAAGGGAGGGGATATTTATAGAATGTTTGGGGTTTATACACCATGGTGTTATAATAGTAGGAAAGGGTGACATAGGGTGTTAGATAATAGAAGTTAAGGGTTAATATGGAGGGAGAGGATGAATGAGTTGTTATATCACTAAGTTTATTTGAAAACAACTTAGCTTAGGGAGTAGATCAAAATGAAAAGAATTTTGCACAAGAAATGTGGCTCTTAAAGGAAACAAGGACCAACATAAAACCTTGAATTCTTTCATAAACACAACTGGTGAAGGGATGTTAGTAATGAGTGACAAATAAGGAAAAAAGGGAAGTTAGACATGCTCCATTGTGTTGCTTTCCTTGTATTGACCAGCAAGATTGAGTTTGAAAGGAACACCATTTCTGCAACCCCATCTACCTACCCATCTACTTGCCTAGCATTTTTTGTTTCTTCTTGGAGGGTGCACTTGGACTTGCAGACCCTTATGTGCCTTTTCTTTTCCACTGGCTTTTTCTTTTGACTGCCTATCTAATACTACCCTTATTGCTTCCAAGGCCCCAGATTAAGCAGTTGGGAACATTAGATTCTCTGCTTAACTATTGGTCTGCCAGGATTAAACAGTTTGGACAGACTTCTTTCTCTATTCTACAACAGAAAATTGAAACATGGCATGATCCAGATTAGACTGTTGGACCATCCATCAAAATTTAGTAAACATGAAGGCATGTACACACCTTGCCTTGTCTTGGAAATATGGGATCTTTGTATCAGCAAAGCAGAGAATATTTGGCATTTGAATTTTCCAATCATGAAATATGAAACCTATTGGTATAGGTATCCAACATGACCTACATGGCCTAATCCTATAATTGTTCAACTTTTTGCGCCAACTACTAGTGCTACACCCTCCACTGATTGATTTTCCAACCCAATGTTGTAATTTCCATCATTGTGGTGTCGTGATGTGATATAGGCAAGGAGAGTATATTATTGTGAATGATTTCATTACACTGTTCAAGAACTCAAATCTTAGCACTAAGATGCTAAAGCTCGACATTGTCCTATAGTCTATGTCATAGCCCAATTCTTTCCTCATAAAGTTGCATGCATTCCTTTTCAATTTTTCGGCAATTTTTTAGAGACTTGGCCATTGTACACTCTTTGTATCTTCTTTCAATCTATTTTGGAAGGCTAGAAATATTGATCTATAATAGTAATTATTCCACCTTTTCCTCCAAGCCATCAATAAATTGCTCTATTTCTGATAATTTTTCTTCTAGTGGAACATCCACCTCCATGGCTACCTTAAGCATTTTATTGTATACAACTTTGATAGCTCATTGAAGTGTCTCTTATCTGGTCTGCTTGATGTTTGACCTCCTCTATCTATCTTTGTTCCTCCTACAATGCTTGGAGTTCCATATTCGGTTGGACTAGGTCTGCTGCTATTGATTGTGCTCTAATCTATATTTCTTATGCAATAGAATACTATGAAGAATTAAGAATAAACATGGGTAGTTGTGAGATAACCAAATATACATTTGGTAAAAATTGTACCCACTATTGAACTTTAGTATCTTAAAAGTGAACTATGACAAATGGAAAGGATAATGTGTAAGGCTCTAAGGATGGCATAGAGGGTTGCGATGGTTCTAATTGATTCTCTAGTGCGGGGAGCATACTGGTCACCTCTCAGACTATCACTAGATTAGGAACGATTGACACAAGAGTTGTGACCATCAATGAGGCTTCTATCATCATTTGTTGTTTCTCTAATTACTACTCAAGGTGGTCCTACTATTCCATCTACTCTTAGGATTCCTTTCTGATAATGGTGAAAATGGAAACAATCCATTGTTCGATCACCTCATTCAATTGAGTGGCTAATCTCTCCAAATAATGCTCTAATAGATTGGGTCCAACTGTATTGGTTTCTTTCATTTTATTCTGTGTTCTTGTCCATTGGCCTAGCATGGGCTAATTTTCTTTCTTCGACACTATCTCTTCCTACTTTGGATCTAACGATGGTGTGATAGGACATTGTTTCTCTAGTTTTTTTAGTAGGGGTTCTAAATAAGTTTATATTTGGGCACATTCTTCCCACTTGGATGGCCATTGGTATGTCTGGATCTATCTTCATCTCATAATCAACATCCTTGACATCTACCTGTGTGTCTGGAATAATTATGCTCGACACAAAGACATCCAATACTAATATTATCCATTCTGTCGATCATTCATTGATGAGTTGTTACACAATATCTTTCTAAATAATGTATCTACATTGTAAACATGTTCCATGAGGATCAACCTTGACATAGACATACATAGAGTGTGGGTTGGTCTGGAAGCACGACACTAGGTTATAAGCTATGACTATCTTTTTTGGTATTCATGATACTTTCATAATGATGTGAGTGGTAGCTTCTTTCCTTATATAAAAGAACACATTATTATATTGTTTCCTCTTTTTATCAGTTGTAAACCATAAAATACCAAACATGACTATGATGAAGTCAATCTTGTCTAGATCAGGTAGAATGACATATTTTCTAAGTTTCCACGTAGTGAGTGTGATGAGAATTAATTTCCAGGGATAATGGAATTCCATGATGTTATCTTATGCATCAAGGTAGTTTTCCATGAACTGGTTTAGTAGGAAGGTTTCCCATTTCATCTTCAAGTATTCCACACACTTTGTAGTAGTAGCAGGTGTTAGCCTCCTGCTACAACAGGTTACTCATATTTCATGATTGACATTTTACAGGGCAAATATGTCATACTTTGCATGCTGCAATGCTCCATATTTGCTAAAACAGTCACCAAGCATAGAAGGCTACTCAGAGTTCATCTAACTGCTTTCCAAATTTTGAAAAGTCATTCCAGTTTTGTACAATTTTCAGCTAAATGGAGGTCCAAACAGCTTAATCTTTGTCTCCCTAGGTTCCAATTTCCTGTTTTAGAATATAGAGAATGGAAATCTATCCAAACAGCTTAATCTTGGCAGATTCTTAGATAGGTAGAGAATCAAAGGAGCCCAACTGCTTAATCTGGGCCCTTGGAAGAAAAAAGGGTAGTTTGTAGATAGGAAGGCATAAAAATAAAAAAATTGAAATGATGGGTCTGCAAGTCCAAGTGCACCCAAACCAAAAGAAGAAAAAATGTTAGGTAAGTAGGCTAGGTAGGTAGTTTTGAGGTCGCAGAATCTTGATTTCTGATCAATTCTATGTTTTCAAGGTGTCATCTATACTCAGGGCACAATCACCAGGAAATTTTATGTGAAAGAGCTCAAAACATGCATAACTAACTTCCCTTTCTCCATCTCCTCCAAATCCTTAACTAATTTCCCCAAAAAGAGGTCAAGATATGCTTGAAATCTCTTAGTTTCATCATTTTTCATGTCATCAGCTTGGGTGAAGATCAGCTTCACTCAAAGAGAATCCATATTTTCTCTATAAAGTTCTATCTCCCCTTTGAAGCCTAAGATTTCTGAAACTTAGCGCTTTCTTGCCATCTCCATATTAACTACTAACACTACTATTTAACTCCCTATATTTTCCCTATCACCATACTAAAACTATGTAGATAATCCCCTTATATAAATATCCCCTCCCCCTGGTTGAAATATAACCATAAATACTTCACTCGGAATTACTAAGTCACCTGGACTTTAGTAAGAGCCTTCCCTGTGCAAAAATTCCCACTCCCAAGTGTTTGGACCCCTTCCAAACACTAAGAGAGCCCTTCCAAACACTAAGAAAACCCTTTCACAAGGCTAATAACCCTCCCCGTTCATTCTTCTGTGAAAACTATTAATGTTTGTTTGATAAGTTTCCACTGCGCAAACACAGCTTCCCATTTTCTAAAGTTTAAAACCCACAGTGCCGCGAAATATTAAGCTTTTAACGTGCACGCTTCTACTAAACCCCGCACATCTCCCTTCTCCGTCCACCGTCAGATCGACTCCCCCAGATCCGATGGTCCTTGTTCACATCGCGCGCCCCATTGTGGTGGTAGGTTACCACCCGACGTCCGACGGTTTTACCGTCGTACACCGGGACAGGTGGTGGCCTCCCATTGCATCGGGCCGCCCCTGACAGAAACCACCTCCGTGCCAAAGGCGGTCCGATGCACAGGTAAAACTACCCTCCCCTCACATAACAGGAGCGCCACCTCACCCTGCCACGTCGCCTCCAAGTCATGTCACCCTGCCATGTATCCCTGCCACGTCACCCCGCCGTACTGCCACGTCACCTTGATGATGTTAGCATGCTGATGTCACATACGTACCAAAGGACCCCACTGCTGATGTCAGCGTACTGACGTCATCCGCCGTACTTCTAACGTCATGTTGACGTCAGCAGCCAGAAAACTGAAAATTTGCACAAGCGAAAATGTCGAGATTCGGAGCTCCGGAATGAGAAACGGAGGCGGTTTTCGATGCGCGAAATGAGCGATATTGGGGAATGTTTAGGGAATATTTTGATTCCTTGGCCTGTTTTGCACCGAAAAAGCCCGAAATTGCCCGATTTTGCCAAATTAAACCGATTTGAAGACAGGAAGAGACTAGAGACAGAGATTAAAGAGTATCATATCAAATTTACAGAGAGAAAGCACATCAAAGAGTATCAGAAAGCGGTGGAGACCATCAATGTAGCGGCAATGAGTATCAATGAAGATCTTAACAACGGCCCAAAGCAGGAGAAAATTAAATACCTTCTAGCAAAGTCAAAAAAGAGGGCGAGGCCACTAAAAACTCTCAAATCACGGTTGTTGCACATTTAACTCACACCAGAACAGAGCTTCAACTCGCAAAGCATAGTTATTCCAGCAGTACTGCATCGAGCCACCAAGGGCCACATTTCACTCTTTTTGATCCAGCTACCTCTGACACAGTTCAATAGATATTTACCTGCATTTAATTTTGGCACAATTTTAGGTTTAGAAAACTCTTTTTGCAGACCTGTTTTAGGTCAATTGTAATAAATAGTTTGAGATATTGCACTATAAAGACAACCTTGAATACTGTATTAAGGGTTGTTGTTGGTTGGTTGGTTGGTCAGTAAAGGATCTATCTTTAGCTAATTTTGCTCTAGGAGAGACTCGCACTGTAACACCTGATAAGTTTCTATAATCAAAGACTGCTTATGAGCTTTGGAGAAGGGATTGTTCACTGTGTTTACTGGTTGAAGAGTGATTATGGAATTCTTATGCTGTTGCATAACTCAATAAGTGCTTCTTAACTCTGTTTTCCATTCATAAGATACCATCTAAACAACAGAAAAGAAGATTAGCTTAGAATTTGTTTAAATACACTCTATGCTCAATTTCTGTTGTTTCTTTATGTTTTCCTCTGTTTAGGCATAAATATGAATTCCACATGGCTCATGTTCGCCTTAACCTTAGATAGTTATCCAGGGATTCTTCATTGCCCCTAGATAGAGATCATCCTTCCCTCTGTTAAGCTGAGTGAGAGATTCCTAAGTGCCTCTCATTCCTTACATATCATTCATCCTTTTAGTCTGAACATTGTGTTATGAGCAGCTATCCTGCTTCATATTTCTCTTATGACCAAGAAAACGCACTGATAATCCTAACCCATGACTCCATGCCCAATGGTTTGAAACTTATCACTTCATGAATTGCCTCTCTGCATGAAATCATTTTCCTTCCATCCAAACACAAACAAAAAACCCCTGAGCCAAAAGCTACCCTAAAATCATCAGCAAATTTAAATCATTAAGAGAGAGCCCTCTCTGATTGTAGGTGGGCTAGAGCCTACAATCCAAAGATTGGTTTGTGGTTACCTCAGCCGTATCCCTACAGGAGCCTAGGGACAACCTGAGTGATAACATAATGGTGACTCCATTGGGGAACTCCTCAGATAATCTCACTAAACCAATCTGCAACCCCACAGAGGAAGAAACCGACCTTTGAAAGCTTCGGTCGACCTGTGTTTTTTAGAAAAAATTCCCAAAAAATAGAGTATAAGTTGGCTCCTAAGAAGCAAACGCGTAATACATGATCAAATCCTGATCCAAATCACCCAGCTATTTTTGAAAATCTGAATTTAATTCCTAAGATCATTAGAAAACAAAAGCAAAAAGAAGACCCAACTTCTGCGAGTCCTAAAATAGTTCAGCCAAGTAGTGTTCCAACCCCTGTCAAAGTTTTATTCCGGTCAACCCCAAGTTCCCCTGGTTCTTCACCCCCCTTCTCCAAGCAGCTCTTCTACACCTCCATCCCATACTCCTATTACTACTACTACTCCTTTTACCCCGGTTGTTCTTGTTATCCCACTCACCTTAGTTTTTCCGCTTATCCCCATCATCATGGCTAGATATGCGCCCTTACAGTTTCCTGCTAATCCCGGGGCTATGCCTCAGGACTACCAGACAAAAATCACCTATTTTGATGGTACGAACTCATGCACCACCCTAAAGCATACAAAGAAAATGCAGGATTATTTCGAGAGTTATGAAATTGATGATGACAATGTAAGAATGAAGATTTTTGTCCAAAGTTTGACTGGTGATGTCAGAACCTGGTTTAGGGCACTTACACCCAATTCCATATTAAACCCTAAAGCCTTATACCAGGCATTTATCAATAGATGGGATAAAAAGAAAGATCCCCTACACATACTATCTTAGTATGATACTATCAAAAGAGGACCTCAGGAAACAGTTTCGGATTACTGTGCAAGGTTTAATAATGTTTACATTGCAATACCACAAAATCTAAGACCTCCACCTGATCTCTCTTTGTACAAATTCCCTGATGGATTTGATGCTGAGATGGCATATCAGTTAAGGGAAAGAGCCCCTCAAAGCCTTGCAGGAATGCAAGATGTTGCAGTTAGTGTGGAAGCAAATCTAATTGCTAAAAGAAACAGAGCTATAACTGAGAGAAGAACCACTTTCAAAGAAGAACCCTTAGCCTTCGATCAGAAGCTAGATGCTATCATCAGTGGCATCCACAGGCTGGGAGATAGAGTAGACAATGTTGAGAGGAAAAATTCATGGGAAGGTCAACAGCCCAATGCCATAAGGAACCTGAACTTCAAAAAAACTCAAAACATAAACGCTGGAAGGGCCAGTCCCGACCATGATATTAGGCCGCCTTTCCAAGAAAACTATGCGGAGGCATCTACATCCACTGAGCCCACAGATGGGACTCATATGAACTTGATAGTTTCAGAAAATGAACAACAAATATTTCTTACTAAAGAAGACCGAATATACCCGGATGCAAAACAATTTCACACCAAGTCGAGAGAGTCCTTTGATTTTAAACAAGGCTATGATACTGTTGTGTACGAGGTACACAAGCAATAGAAATTAAGAACAAGGACCATTGCTATTCCCCCATCTAGCAGAACAAATGATAGAAAACAACTCAACAAAATTAAAGGAAATATCACCATCAATCAACCAGCTGACAGCTTTGTCCCAAACCCTCATCAGGTAACTGTGGAGGATGTAACAGACACACACTCTCCTATTGATCATCCTCTACCTCCCTCCTCCCCAAAAGAAGATCTGAATAGCACTCCCAAAAATCTTCCCAAAACAGAAATACCACAAACTTTCATACATCATGACATTAACACTCCAAAAGAAAACATGGAGAGTATGCCTGAAAAAGAGAAATTCGTCAGTATCAACGCCAATAACTCACTGGAAAAACCATTCAGTTTAGAAGCAGAGATTGGAAAACTCAAGATATCCATTCCCCTCTCAGAACTTGCCAAACATGATGTATATAGGCAACAAATTCAAAGGTCACTTCAACTACCATAGGTAAGGGATGATGTAAATGTTTTAGATGATACCCCGGAGCTGTTGTTTGGTCCAGAAGTTAACGGAAAATCAACATATGGACCTGTTCCACCTTTTTATGTCAGTCTGCACATACATGACAAAATACTGCATAATGCTATGTTTCACTCAGGTGCCTCACATAACCTTATGCCCAAAGCTGTAATGGAAACGTTGAACCTTGATGTCACAAGACCGTAAAAAGATCTGTATTCCTTTGACTCAAGTCAAGTCAAATGTTTAGGCTTGATCAAAGACCTTTGTGTTTCTCTAGTCCAATTCCCCAACAAGACAATCTTAATGGACATAGTAGTTGTCGACATTCCCACAAAGTATGGCATGCTCCTATCCAGATCGTGGGGAGCAAAATTGCAAGGGTCCCTTCAACTTGACCTCTCTTATGCCACTATATCTGTCTTTGGGCAACCAAAGAGACTATATAGAGAAACGTTAATAAAGTATGTGGTAAGCAGTGAGGAAAAGCCCCAAAATTTTCCAATATACTCAATCCATTCCGATATGGATTCTTTTATTTTATTTAATGATAACACCATCCCTCCAACTGACGATAAGCTGTTATCTTTGGAGAAAGTAATGTACATCAATGAAGAATCGGTTTCCAATACCCATGAAATTGTCTCAACAGTCAAGCCAACGAACAAACAGCAAGAAGAACACCCCGAAACAGAAATTGTAAGTATGCCTGATCCTCAAACAACTGAAACTCTCAATACAAACCTCAAACAAGAAGTCACATGGTATTTGGAGTTTGATGGTTCGGTTAACAAGTTAGGAGCAGGGGCCATGTTAGGCCCCTATACTACTAGAGTAACCCCTTATTGTTATTAGTACAACCCACTCATTATATTGATGTACCCATGTAGTGCCCATATTGTTACTATGGAGCCCCATAGAAGCCCACTATT